>MJUU01054841.1:112142-172367 GCA_002080025.1 Modiolus philippinarum | reverse complement strand
GCACTACGGAAGAAAAATCAAACTCAAAACTTCCCGAAGGGTTTGGTCAAGAATCATCGTAAATTTCAGTAGACATCGGCAGTATCAGTGAGAGGCCAGTATGTGTGCAAAATTTTCAGGTCACTAGGTCTCAAAGCTAAATTAACGGATGCAAGCAGAATATCTTGCCGATATCCCCTATTACGTAAAGAATGTAAGTTACGTCCCAGCTTTTCTGGATTTTTAATCGATTGCTGGCATTTCCGTAAAATTGAGGATTAGAAATGCCCATTGTAATAAGCTGTTTACGAGTAACGCCATATTTAGATAAAACATGTTCATATCTATTACAAAACTTCTTAAAACTTCTTAAATGTATTCAACAACTTATGAAATCTGTAACCCCGTTGTAAAAGTTTGGCTGTGATAGTACGGTTACGTTCATTGAAATCATCAGGAATAGAACAAACTCGTGCGAATCGTACCAGTTGAGAAATATACACCCCGTAGGATGGAGCAAGGGGAATGTCGCCGTCAAGAAAAGGGAAATTAGTTATAGTGAAATCAAAATCATCCATTTCATCATATCTTTTGGTTTTGATTTTACCAGATAGGAAAAATGAAAGGATATGGAGTGAATGTGCATGTGACAAAAACGCACACGATACATAGAAAACTCCAGTTTATCAAGGACAGGGCTTTTATTCCTGTCTACATCTTGATGTCGCCTGAAGGTCTTCAACTAGAGGTGAACAATATTCACCCCCTCAAGCGAGATCAAGAAGGCCCCTAGCGTGCACTTAAGCGGTATTCTTGACAAAAATTATATCAAGGTCACCCCCTTGCTCCCCACCCGAGTCAATAATGATAGTCAGATCCCGAAAAGGGCAACATTTGGAATCATGTCTGCATTTCAGTTTTGTAATGCTTAAATTTTCTTTCGTTCATTTTTATATAAATGTTTTGGCTATGAGTCTTTCTTATTGCTAAGATTCTAGTTCTACTCGGCTTAGCCTAGTATATTCTTGATCCCTATGATGAACTGTCGTGCCCAGAACTAATCGCAAAACCCAATTTGTCGGGAAAGGGCGAAAATGCGTAGCACACAAGTTGAATAACAAAAACCGAACTTACTGTGAATTTAGTCCTGTCCATGCGCATTTCGACAAGTTATGTCTCTTCAGTGCGAATTAATCAAATCATTCGGAAATCCATGAACTGAAATATGTGCTAAAGCTGATAGAGAATAAGGAGTATTATTAGAATGAAAATTGTCCAAAGGCTCGTTTGTTTACTACAGTGTGTCGTTACTTGTCATGCACGTTAAGAAATGCTTCATACTTGATAAAAAAATGAGTACACATGCAACGAAGCAGTTTTGCTAATTGTTTTGTTTGAATCAAATTTAAAGCCCTGGTTTCAAGAGGTTTCAGCTGATTTTTTCTTCAAGAACTTGTTGCCATGGACTCTTCTGCAAATGTAGATTTGGGGAAATGACAAAATTAAAGAACAGAGTTGTCAAGAGCCGAAGTCCATGAGACAAAAAGACAAATCAGGTAGAAACCACCAGAAAAAAGGGGCCTGACTTGGTACGGGCATTTCAAAAGATATGCGACTTCGAGGAAACCCGGTATATGGAAATAGGACCCAGTATTCCAGGCTGCGGAGTACAATCCCTCCAAAACTGGATGTCCGTGGTTGTGCGGGATGAATAAATACACAACCCATTTTTCGGATATAAGTAAATTCAGGTCCACATGTTGGAAGAAATGCCACGCTTCCTGCACGTTAAAGAACCCTTGTAGCAAGCTCTTTTGAGTGGTCCGTAGGTGATCGGCTACAAGGCTAAATTCCCCCATCCCTTTCGATTTCACCAGTGGCAGTCAGAATTTCCCGTCCCATGAACCTTTCCATACCCCAAAGTGATTATTTATTAACAAACTTGTTCACGTCTTGATATAGCTGAAATATTGCTCAGTAGACGTTAAACAATATTCAATCATTCAATCAATCAATCAATCAAAAGATATGCGTCATGTTTATCCTTCAAATACGCACTGTCTTACCCGTCTTGTCCATCAGGGAAATTGGAAATTAAGACTACTGGTGCATTGTCATTGTTTTGTGTCTGCCAAATAGTATTTGTTTTTTTTTTTCTTTGGGATTCTTTATATTCTTGTTCTTATCATACCTAAATTTCATATAAAAAAGAGGACAGAACAGAGCGAGAGGAGAGATTTTTCGTGGTATTTTTTGTGAAAAAATCCGGATTTTATGAAAAAATCGATATATTTTGTTTCGATCTAGGAATGGGGTGGACTTGCAGTGAAGCTATGTCAATAATCTACAAAGCACTATTTTTACATGTGATAGTTTTACCGTTGGTCTTGTTTTAATGTTTTATTCTATAAATTTTTACTAGAAAAATATATTTACTGATATCGGAGATATACGTTGATGTATGATCCATACTTTTATTCACAGATCCGACCCTTTGAAGTACAATATTTTCCATCTTGAATCACCATGACTGGGTAGTATGACTAAGTCATTTAAAATACATTGGTAAAATTGCCCTTATACAGAGGCAAATCAATTTCACATCAGTTTCAACGATTTCAAAGCTTATCTAATTTCTTATTCAACAACACAGCATCATTTCCTAACAAATAAATATTTTAGAAGCGTGGCGCTAAGATCATAAACGCAATATTTAAGCATAAAATTGACCGGCGCCGCTTTCAAAGTTGACACACAGAGATATATGAATACAGTTATCAAATACCCATTTTCGGACAGGTTTTTATTTACGGGCGTAACAATGCTTATATATACACAAACATGACCAACTATGGTTCAAATCAATCATCTTTAAATGATATTTGTAATACAAAACATATTAAAATGTAATAAATTGTCTTGAGTGGTTTTCAAAATCATCTATAGTTTAACTTCATGAGAAACGGCCTATTAAGTATTCGTATTTTCCTGTTTGAAAGCAAACCAGTGAGGAAAGTAGGATGTTAAAGCATACATACAGAAAATTTTTATTTTATTTTCTTTATATACATAACATATATTTTATTTTAAACGGTTCCCAATTAATTTTTTAAAGGTACCAATGTATCTACAAAATCAGCATTTAAGTATCGATTGATTTTCATCCCTTTAATTATAGTAGCATAAACGAATACTACAGTTCTCTATCTTGGACTTTTTCCGCCTTATATATATCTCCAGCAAGACTTGGTTTCGATTTCATCTAGTCCCTTGGTTTCATAGATATTGAAAGTCCGTGTATTAAATCAATTTCCAAATGAATAGAGAAGCAACAGCTTAAATCATAATCCAGAAGACATGACAATATAAGGATTACATCAAAACAGACAACGTAATCGACGAATATGAAACAAACAAACTACAAACAATAAAGCACTAACAATGTGAACCCCAAAAAAAAACAGGAGTGTCATCAGGTGCTTCGGAAGGGTAAACATCTGTTAGACTGTTCAGTATTCAGGCAATAACAAGGACAAATCTGTTGCACAAACAAATTCGACTTGGACAAAAATAAAACGTAACAGTAACATATACAAGACAACACAGAAAACCAAAGCACTATAGTTATGTTTCTACTAGGCTCTAAAATAAAAAAGTTATATTCGTTGCATAAATACTACACTGGCAAATGAATTCAAAAGTATACCGAGCCAAAAACAAATTTCTTATCAAGGTAAAGATGCCAAAAACGTAAAGACACACACACACACACACATACACAAAGCTACAAGTAAATACGAACGCTACAAAAATGAGACTGTTAAATTACAACAACCAGAATTATTTAAGTTGTTAAGTTTCTCCGTAATGGAAGCAGGATCTCTTAAACGCTCGATACTCATTTTGTTATTATTGGTGCGTTCGCAATTGTTATGTAGATTTGTCTTGTTTTGCTGAAAATCAAATATTCTTCATAGTTTCTTAACTATAAACTCCAAACAGTAGCTGTTGCAATCGTCCAGAAACTACAAGATCTGTCGGCAGTTGATGAAAATGCTTGATTTTTTTCTTAACAAAAAAAAGATAGTTCAAGCTAAAACGGTTAAACATTAAGTACTATTAATTAATAGAACTAAGGCATTCTTTGAGCAGCATTTAAATATGCTTGGAACCTATAATATTGATAAAAGTAAAATTTAAAGAAGTCAATTATACATATATAATATGTGCGTTTTTGTCACATGTACATTCACTCCATATCCTTCAATTTTTCCTATGTCATAAAATATGCCTCATGGTTACTTCAGGTTGAAAACAGCAATAAAAGCGTTTTTCTATTGCTTGGTTTTGTCATGTAGTTGTTTAGACTTTGTCTCATGTGCTTTTACTCCATATCCTTTCATTGTTTATATTATTTCAGACATATACGCAGTAGTTGAAATGTAGTACTTTGACGTATGCCATGCATAGCCCACATACTCCGCAATCATTTCAGCATACTACATTTGATAAATTTATCGCATATGACAGAAATGTGCCAGAAATTTACAACAGCCATCAATATCGACGCAATATAAACAATGAACGTAGACCAAGCCATAATTCAAATGTCCACAAGTTGAACAGTGGATATAAATTTCTTGAGCAGACGATCAAACCCTCGTCTGACAGTGTTACTAATCAAAACATGAACTTTGATTCGAACATAAATCTTAACCGATTTAATCAACAATCAGATCATGGCGGAATGTACGTCAGCATGGCACAAGAATACAACATACGGGGGTTAATACACTTGCCCGATGAGCAGAAGACCAAAGATGTTGAAGCCCGAGAAGTAACGAGTAGTGACGAAAGTGAAAGTGGAGATTCTACGTCACAACTCATGTATCCATGGATGATGAGTCACACTGGTGAGTAATTTTTTAAGCTAGTTTAAAAGCTTTGAGGAACGGTCATCAGCTTGTTGCTCTCTTCGGTATATTTACATCATAATGTCAGGCAAAATAGATTATTTGAAACCATATTTGGAATAAACTTGATCTGAAATTGTAATGTCGATGTATAACATTAAAAATGGTTATACTGTAGAATTAAGCAAAAATTCGATGGCATGGGAAGAGCATGTTTTTGTTTTGTTTTGTGTTTTTTTTGTTAGTTTGTTTGTTTGTTCTTGTTTTTTTTTCGTAATTTCTATATGATATTCTGCTCACATTTCACTATTATATAATGCCAAGTTACTTGATGAGAACCCTATACTTGTCTATATAGTGTAATTGTTCAAAAGCTTTGGACACTCGTGTTTTTGTCGGGCAACGGAAGACAGTGATTGTAATAGCACTTTCCCAGTTAATTTCATGTTTATTGTAGACATCTAGCAATGAATTCCACCCAAACCAGTGCTAGGAATCGTCTTGAACATACATGAAGTATGAGCAAAGCTCCGATTGTTGAAGGCTTCAAAGTGACTGCAAAATGAAGAACAACATCAAAAGCGTTGTTTCATCATAGTTCTACCATGTATTTAAAGAGGCTTTGTCTCATGTGCATTTACTCCATATCGTTTCATTGTTTTAATAACAGCAATTTCTAACAATTCTTCGGTTTTATCCCGGATGAGATTTAAAATTGACAATTATTGAAAACAGTTCCTAATAAGGTGTCATTTACTTTATTTCCGATCTGATGGTCCCGGCCAACAATGTCATATTATGACGAACTACACGCATTACCATATCCTGTTATAGCGTTCTGGGGAAGCTGATTATTCTTTTAGTTTTCATGGTTAACAGTCCTAAAATTATAGCACTAGCAGTGTGAAGTTCACACTGCTAAAATAACTTTTAAGACTTTTTCAATGTTTTTATCTTTGCCCTTTTGTCTCAATTTTGTATTGCCTCTGAATTGCCGATTTTACGATTTTTTTTTCGAATTTTCTTTTATTGCTTCAGTATTTGTTTGCATATGTTTTTGTCTTTATGTCAAAGTAGTTGCCAGTTTCCACCTTGATACGATCAAAACGTTTATGTGTGCAACAAAAGCACAACTTTCCATCAGACTTCTACTTATATAACTATTTTAAGATTACATAATTCAGAACACAAAAAGGCACAATTCTCAATCTTTTTCACGTCTTCCCGGATTTGACTACCGATTTTGACATTTTCCTGGATTGATTCACTCACAGTGTGACGGGTGCTGTTAACAGAGCAGGACATGCTTACCCTTCCAGACCACCTGATGTCGCTCTCGGTTTTTGTGGGAGTTCACACTTTCAGTGCTTTAGTTTTTTGTGTTGTCTTGTTACATTTTAGTCTTGTCTTCGTTATATGTGTTTGTGGTACCGATCTGTCCTTGTCCATGTTTGAATACTAAAATTATAATAAAATCTTTTCAAAATACAACCTTGCTACTGTTTGAGGGTTAGAGAAGTAACAGTACCATGGGTTTGAATTGTTTTTGTCTCAGGGTTAGAAAATGACATTAACCAATCAGCTACCGAACCGATTTTTCAAAAAAACATATTTTCCTCACTTATAGTATGACGGGTGCTGTTAACAGAGCAGGACATGCTTACCCTTCCAGAGCACCTGATGTCACTTTCAGTTTCACTGGAGTTCACACTGTGAATGACTTTGTTTTGAATGTTGTGATTTCTATTTCTGTGCTTTGTATCTGTCTAACGTCATTGTTTTCTGTGTCTAGCGTCATTGTTTTCTGTGTTCTCGTTTTATCAATGTCTTTGTACTTCGATTTTTGTAAATTCCACTCCTTTGTTCCATCGGTATTCTACTGCCGTTGTTTCAACTGCTACATCAATGCTGATTTTCTTATAATTCTTGCAAAGACTTATGTATACAGAATTCCAAGATTTATGATTGCTAAGTAGAATTCCATAAAATAACTGGTCTTCGAAAGTCTCAAGAACATTTAACAGATTTTGAATAAATTATTTTTGCAATTCTGTTGTTGAAAATAAATAGCTATAAGCATGATGTTCAAAAATGTGGTTGCTTTGAGAATTCATCTTTGAGAGTTTCAATAAATTTAACAGTTTTGGTCAAAGAATTTTGAAATACAGCTTACTGTATTGGTAAACTGATACAAAAGTCTCCCAAACGAACTTCCATATCGGATTGTAGACAAACAATGGCCGTCTTGAACTTATTATGAGGTGTGAGCATAGCGTTGTCCCATTGTTTGGTTTAACTATGTATTTTGTAGCGGATTTGTCTCATGCACATTTTTTATATCTTTTCACTGTAAGCAACCCCTTGTACATATTTTAGACAACATTTCTGTAAAGTTCCAGGTAACCTGGAGCAATCATCTCAGTTTTTTTTTTTTTTTGCTGAAATTTGACCTTGAAAATTTTACACAACATTTATATGCAGTTTCTCCAGTTTGAAGGACACTGAATATTCCTGCCTTTTTCCGTTTCAATAGCAATAGCAGCCCAGTTTGAAACTTCCAAGATAACATAAGGAAGAATCGGAGTTATTTTATTCATGAGGTAAAATCACGTGAGCAAGCCCCTTTCTTGGTGAATTACTTCCCTTTATTAAAGTTTAACTTCTGAAGTACATCTCAGTGTTCCGGGTTATTTTCATACTACCCCCGTCTTTTTTCTAAAAGTAATGTATCAATGTTATCTTCCGTGATGAAAAGTTTTTATTGTGGGAAATTTAAAACATAGAAATTGTGGTTAAAACCCGTCTGTAGAAAGATTTCATGGCGCTGGAAAGCTTGGAATTACACATTTTCATTTTAATTTGGCCGAGAATTTTCTTGAATAAGTTTAAAAGGGACAACTGTTTATGAATCTATGCGAGATATATTTTACAGTCATATGCGGACAAATTTATCTTTGATGTGTATTTTTCTGTCAAAGATAGATTATTCGGCAGTCTTACAATGGCTTCTACTGTCAAAATGCCACGATCCCGCTTCGAATTTCAAACTTAATTGGCCGGAAATTTTCATTATTACAGATAAGTATTTATGTATAGAATAGATGTAAACAATGTGTAGAATCTTGCTAGATGCGGACAAATACGTTCTGAAGTGTATTATTAGATATTTTTGCAAAATTTCAATATCTCCCCTATGCATTTCAACTAAATATGGCCGACAAGCAAGAGTTACAAGATGGCCGCTATGCAAATTAGTAAAGTACCCCTGATTATGCCATATGAGAAAAAGAATCCACAAATGCTTCTCACGGTATCACCTGACGATACTTACAGATAATATATTTAGGTGACAATTTTACAGGACCTGCAAATGTAAAAAATGGATAACAGGAAACACCCACAATGTCTGAAAATTATAATTACATGCCACAATCTGCTAAGGAACTACACAGGAAAAACACGAATAAGGATGTGAATTGACGTCATGTTTTGGCGGGAAACGTTTTTAAATGGCAATATTATCGTGAATCCTTTTACATATCTTTGACAAAGTCAAAAGTAAACAACAATAGAAACTCGGGAGAGCCGGACTTGGTACCGGCACTTGCAAAAGCCAGCGGTAGGGTTGAATCGTTGTATGGATACCCAAACCTCCCCTGTCCCGTTTCCCTATAGTTGAATAGACATGCCAATGAGACCCATACAGGTAGACTACTAACTCCATGACCACAATCTTGAAACAGATTGCAAGTCTCCTTTAATTTTGAAAGTAGCTGGTATATAAATTTTACCAGGAAGTTGCATTTTGTTCAAAAATATCTGACGATTCAAACACTTTAAACGTCACAGTCTATTTGACGTCATGTTTTGGCATGAAACGTTTTTAAATGGCAATATTATCGTGAATCCTTTTACATATACAGCTCTCACTACTGCCATTTCACATAAATCTTATTTTTCGTATAGAATTAAAACGCACAATATTTTCTGCATTTACAGAAGTTAAACTGTTACAGACAATTCTGATTATGTAGCTTTGTTACGACAATAAAATAAACATGTAAACAAAACAAATGTTCATAGGGTGAACTTTGGAAATTTATAATATAAAGAATTCGCACACCTGTAGTCTTGTTTCATAAATTTCATAAATTACTGAAGATATGTCATTAAGTTTTTTAACTGTTTAATTATTAAGGATATGCATATATATCAGATGATTTTTAGTTTATATATTATGTCAGTGCATTAATTGCACTCAGCATAATTCTGACTGGTTAAATCAACCAGCAACTTACCTTATCTAAGCATTGATGTTTACTAGTCAACAAAATAGTTTTATCCATATCAAAATAAAATATGGATAAAATGAGTTTGTCTATATGTTGTAATCGTCCACTAGCTTAAGGCACTAGTGCTTTTGTCGGGCTAAGGGTTGTCTTGAACTTACTATGAGGCGTAAGCAGGGCTCATTGTTGAAGGACTCATGGTGACTTCAAGATGAAGAACAACAAAGAAAGCGTTGTTCCTTTGCTTGTTTTACCGTGTTTTTGTAGAAACGTTGTCTCATTTGCGATTACTTCATATCCGTTCATTCACATTTTAATTTATGAAATAGCATATACACATTTATAAGACCAAAAATGTCTCTCACAACTACCGGACAAGTCATGTCATTATCATTATGATATTATGTTTATAGAAAATAACTTCATTTAAGGTAGTTGGGTACTCCAAATATTTTCAATAGATATTTTTTGTTAATTTTCACATGAAAGTTTTTTAATTGGATAAGAATTGAAGTAAAAAAATTTAAAAAATGTCACTATGCTAGCTTTTGAAATAACTGGGATCAAAATAATCAAATAGTCAAATCTGATGAATTTATAGGGAAACAGGTATTTTGTAGTTTCCTTTAAAACTCTTCCATATACTTCTTTTTGTTTTACTCACATGTTATGCCTTTGAACATACTTTTAAAAAATAAAAAGAAAAATGGGGGTCATCGGCTTTTATTCCATGTAATTTATAAAATGTCAATCTTCAAAGTGATAACTATATAAAACATTTTTATTAGATTATCTCCCTTTTTAATATCCTCTTCCAAACTATTTAATTATCAAATTACCGTACTCCATCTAATTAGATAAATACACGTAAAAAGAAATCAATGTAGGTCCTTTGCCTTTTTTTTGCCTTTTTTATCACTGATAAAATATTTATTGATTCATTACAAATAAAATATTTGTTTATTTAAAAAGCAGATAATACCACAACAGCATTAATAACAAATTCAAAATGACCGAAAACTACCGATCTACAGCAAAGTCAAGTCAAGTCAAAGCTTTATTTAAAGACGAGAATACGTACAAATAACATAAGCTATATTGAGCTTTTACATCGTCTATAAAACATAACAACAACAGATAAAACATACATGACAATACAATCACACATCAAGTACATTTACACATACACATAGCACAATAATACAGCACATATAAATACAAAAATTTTGCATTTAAAGATTAAAACATTTAATTTTAAGCAAAGGACATAAAAATATCAACACACAGAAAATCACCAATAAACAACACAAATTAAAAATAACAACTCAATTACACTGACAATTAAAATTAAATTTTTGGAAACATAGAGCTCCGGAGTCCGCTTTCCACAGTTTTTTCGACTTTTGAGTAAAATTAACACCAAACCGAAAATCGGATTTTGCAATGAATTATTATCTGTTCATATTTGTCGTGATATTTTTGCAGAATAAAAAATAAGTTGGAGCAGGCCTTTTGCATATGCCACAACACTGACTTACTTGAAATTGAGTATTTGTGTCAACCACATATATATACTTTGAAACTCATTTCCCTCATTCTTAGTACGTCTGCGCAGGTGTTAAAGTCGTTTCCCGCGTCCTTGACGTTTAGATGAATTACGGGTCTCAAAGAATTTTGCAGTTCATTCGTTAAGTCAATTTGCCATATCTGGCTTTTTTAATTCATTTTGCACAAAAAATAATAACAATTGCATGAGTCATGGTCACTCTGCTTTTTTCAGACTTGTCTGAAATGAAAATTTTACCTTGCGTATTGGGAAATTTACTGTTTTTATAAAAATTCTAACCACTTAAGAATACTGAGGCTTCATTCCGTGTATTGCGCTCGGTAGATGACCTTGGCACTGGACTTGCCTTCCTATTTTGATATATTTTGGAAATTAGTACTTCTTTTGGGCTACTTTTGGATTATGGCTTTCCATATTTTTTTATTCTAATGTTGCTGATGAGAGGTTACTCCTTGAAACACGTGTACAGCATAACGGAATTTACGGTTTTTATACAACTTCGGTATTTTTTGTATTTTG
The DNA here is from genome assembly GCA_002080025.1 of Modiolus philippinarum. Taxonomy (NCBI): domain Eukaryota; kingdom Metazoa; phylum Mollusca; class Bivalvia; order Mytilida; family Modiolidae; genus Modiolus; species Modiolus philippinarum. The sequence goes on along the minus strand of MJUU01054841.1, from coordinate 161,100 downwards.
TCAACTGTTCAGTTCTTGAGAAACCGTGCAAAAAAGGATATATTTCCCCACTTATGTTTTTTTTTCTAATTTGATGAAGTGAATCAACATCTTGAAGGTTAGCGGTGAAATCGATTATCAGGCGAAAAAGTAACATTCCGGAATTTCATCGTATCAGTTTTTGAACTGTTTTGAAAAAGAAGTATCTGACCCACCTTACCGTAAAATACATAATTTTTTCAGAGAAGGAAAATTGCCTAATTTTGCATTGTTTCTTTTGCCTAGATTATCGTGTATTTACATTTATTATATTTGACCAGGCAAGACCAACTAATTAAATGCATCTAAGGAGTTAAATTTGCACCTTTATTCCCATTACAGAGAACTGTGATGGAGTAATATTTGGAACGTTAAAAATTCATAATTGCATGTTGCAACTGCACTCGCGCTTGAAGTATGCATCCGCAAGGTGAAGCATAAAGCAATATGACAAATAACCAAACCAAAGCATTACAAAATACCATAAAGTGCCTTCAACCTTTTCTTACTTTTGTTACAGTTCAGCAGTACTAAATAACCCAGTAAAATAAAACAGATCTGTATTAATGAAATAACCACGTTACCGTGAACAATACTCCATAAAGTTACAGCATAACAATGGCGTAAATTTATTGCAATGTGCAAAAGGCGGAAAACTCTCATTTGGAACAATAGTCAGCAGATAGTATAATTTTTTATAGATCTATACCGTTATATCACAGGAAAGATTTTATGTTCAATTCTAACATAGTAAAGTTGTCGGTTTAATTACAAATCTTAGCAGGTTTAAGGTTGAGTTGCAATAAAATGTGCTACTGGTATGATTATACTGATTTCACTCATCAAGTAAACGGAAATTTATTTCATTTCACTGCATTTAGAACAGCAATTTATAGTAATTCTCCATTGAAGTGAATAAGCTTGTATCAGAATTTATGAACTGACATTTACGACTTGATCTGCATATAAACTTGCCAATTTTATTACCAAAAATTTTCTTAACGCAAAAGCAAGGAGGAGCTACTTCCGCTTTACGGCAGGGGGCGGAGAAATTGATGTCGTTAAAATGGTGTATAACTGTCATATAATGTTTAATTTCAAAATTTAATGCTTTTCAGGATCAAATAGAAAAAGAGGAAGACAGACGTATACAAGATACCAAACACTTGAACTGGAAAAGGAATTTCATTACAATAAATATTTGACTCGTCGACGAAGAATAGAAATAGCACATTCTTTGTGTCTGTCCGAAAGACAAATTAAAATATGGTTTCAGAATCGTAGAATGAAATGGAAAAAAGAAACAAGGCCTCGACATCCCATATCTTGAGCAAAATATATTTTCTAAAATATTGTGTGATCTTTGGAGTCAAGGATTATTATGTATTGCTGGTGTTAATGGACTCCTAGATCATGTTACAAGTACATTTAATTTGGCTATATTTAAGTGTATATGTATTCATTATAGAGTGTTGTCGATTTTGAGTGTAAAATCTGGTGTGGAAAAAATCCAAGGGTTTAATAAAATTTGTTTGAATATAACCAATAGATCAATTTAGCACAAAAATACCCTGCACGAACGAGAACTGCATTGTAACGTTTTTATATATTTTGTAAAATAATAAACAACTAATATTTACTGGAGTTATGTCTATGAAATATCTTTGAACAAACTCCAAATTTAATACAGAGAAACAAAAGACCTGCGCATACATCGTCGTATTTTTTTCTGAGTGTCATATTTCTTCCGGTGATTTCTTCACATTCGGAAACTTTGAGTAATGAGCCAAATTATTGGGAGATCCAAACACCCACTGTGACTTCGAATGACGCAATATTAGCATACCGAGAGGATATATCAAAATTATAAAACATTATCATAAAATATTCAAATATTTATCACGTTGAGAATCCCCGAAAAACGAAAATTGCATGTCACGGCAACCGAATGTACTAATTTTTTAAAAGCCTATACATGTAGCATAGGACAGAGTGTCTACCAATAATAATAGCAGCAATGTTTTGGGGGAATCCAAATTAACTGATCGTTCATTCATTACTCCTGTAAAGGTTTGTTCGTTCTGGGGAATGAACAAAATATTCCAATGTTTAAATATGTTCTTGAAGTTCTAATAGTGCTGTTGCTAGGTAGAATCCAATTATTGGATGCGTTTCTTCTTATTGAAACAAATCAATTTCAGAATAGTTACTAGATAGAATTAAAAATAAATAAATAAAATAAAATAAAATATATAAAAAATAAATTAAAATACCATAAGGGGTTTTTGAAAATTACAGGAAAGTTCCTAAAATTGGAATCAAATATTTTTTAAATCCAATTGGTAAAAATTTAAATTGTAAATGAAACAATTTCTGAAAGTATGGTTTCTATAAGTAAAATTCTTGCAAACATTAATGGTAAGGAAATTTACCAAAATAGGTTTTCTTGGTGTTCAGAATTATGACGAATATTAAGAGATTGCATGCTTATATTTTAGAAGTATTGGTCTTGATATTTTCAGTAAAGTTTAAACCTGAATAAAAAATCCGAAAGTTTATTGTGAATCTACAGACTATATGCAACAATTCCACAACAAAATCGAATCCCGAAATAAAACAAGTAAGAGATGTAAGTTTGTGATGCCTGCCATATTTGTCAAAATCTAAGGGCCTCTTGTTTTCATCAAGATCAATATCAAAATCTGAAAGCTTATTTGCCTATCTACAGACTATATGATACTATTCTAGTACAAAATTAAATCAGTGTAGGAGTTTGCGTCGCATGCCAAATCCATCAAAGTGTATCCCTATTAATTTGTTTAACTTTTTACATAAATGTTGTATTTAAGGTAGTAGAATTGTGTTAGGGGAGATAACTCTTTAAATCAGTAAGGCGTTTCAGCAATGCTGTCTAAGAAAAAGAATGAAAATCATCTATGTTATTAGAAGCTGAGAATATATTTATGAAAATGATTAAAACAATCATACAAGTGATTTATAAGAGTTATGTCCCTTTACATATTCATACCTCCTTAGGCTTAAGCCACTATACAATAAAACTGTCATCAAATACAATTCAAAAATCGCATTGTAGTCTTAGTGATGACTTAATCAACAACCTGACCATTAAAAAATGGCAATAGGGACACAACACACATGCAGACATGACAAAACAAAAACACAATGAAAAAGAACAAGAAAGAAATAAGGAATATCAGCTGAGTAAATATTATCTGCTCCAAGCTTGGAACACATTATAGTAAACTCTTAGCAATCACGGTTGTTGAATGAAGACGCCAAATGATAATTTCGGTATCGTAATTGGCAAAACCTCATCTGATATGTTAGCTTATTCACTGTTTTGTCCTTGTCATTGATTTATCAAAGATTTAAAAACATGGCGATACAGAGATAATATGGCCAAGCACAACCTGATGATGCGAGCGAAGATGACTACTAGCAGTAAGAGCCGTATCCCTGCAAAAACCGGAGGTATCATTAGAGCTATAGACGCATATAGGCACGATTTGCTCCAGCTATTATTATGTGACTTCGGTCACACTGCGAATGAAAAGTCCGGTGTTGTCATAGTTTAGGGTAATAACATAGGCTCCAAAGCTCTCCAGGAGCTTGGAACTCCAAAATGCCATGTAGCTGGAGCCCGATAGTGAATACCATTTCCAATAGGTCTAATGTTAAACTACGTTCCGAGCTAGTGGTCTTGGAATGTATGCATAATGTCCAGGCAAAATCTCGAAAAGGTCATTGGACCTCTAAGGACTTTCGTGATTAAGATTTGTTCCGACTAGATTGGTGGTTTCAGAGGCCTTATTCTATTGTGGGTCTAATGTTAAATTATGTTTCCCATTGGTGGTCCTCTCTGATGAGGTACGGACCTGTCAGATACCTTTTTGGAAGGAACCATCTAAGGACCATTGTGACTAAGTTTGGTTCTATTTGGACTGGTAGTTCTGAGAAGAAAATGCTTTCGATAGGTTCCAATGTTCAGTTATGTTTCTAAGGACCATTGTTATTTCTGAGATAAAGATCTTTAACTGTGTTTTCCAAATGGTCTGATGTTGAAATATGTTACCCAGTACAATTCCTTCCATCTTGGATGAGGAACGGGCATGCCTGATAGCTTTTTTGGAAGGGACAATCTGATTACTATTCTGACTTAGTATAGTTCTAATCGGACTAGTAGTTTCTGCGATCTTTGAATGAGTTTTCAAAAGGGTTCATTTTTTTCCTAAGACAAGACAAGACAAGCAAATTTATTCTGACAACCTATGCAGACCATTGGTATGCAGAAAAACAACAATTTACAAAGCTACCTTCACTCACTCTGGTGAAATATGAGGATCGAGTAAATTATGAAATATGTACCGGATTGCTTTCAAAGTCGACAATTCCCTGCTGGAAGTTATGTTGGATGAGCTACGGACCTGCTGGATAGTACTTTTGGATGGAACCGTTGTGACTACGTCTTGTTTTAATTGGACTCTGAAAAGAAGAATTTATCCCATGGGAAAGCGGGAGGATTATGTAATGCAGTCTGTCCATATGTACGTAGGTACATGCGTTTGTAATACTCCACGATAGCTGTGGAACTATAAAAGATACAAATTTGAAACTTGGCACCATACTAGAGTATAATCTGCAGTAGTTCACGATGGTTTCGGAATTTCTGTCGAATGCCCTAGGGGCGAATTATGGGAGATATCGCGATATCCAATAATTGAAGAAATCTTCAAGGCCATTTGGGCTAGAAAGTTGAAACTCCGGAATTGACTCACATAATATGTAACAAAGACCCATTATTTTTTGGAATTCTACCTAGCAACCATATTTTTTTTCAATTTTTTAGAGTAGTGAAGATATACATCGGCAAACGAATACTGAAGCTAGAAGGAAAGGGGAAATTCTAAAATCATAAATCCAACATCACGGCAATTCACAGACACACGAATTGAGACAGTATGACAAAGACATAACAAATAAACAAAAATGGACAAGAACGCCACAAAACTAAAGCACTAGCAGTGTGAACCCTATAAAAACTGAGATATCATCAGGTGCTCCGGAAGGGTAAGCATGATCTGCTCCACGCGTGGCACCCGTCACACTGCCAATGAAAAGTCCGGTTTTGTCACAGTCGGTGTTAGTCTTATAGATTGTTTTCAATAATCAGATTGCTAAAAACTGATTCTTATTTTGGTAAATTTTCTTAACCCTCAAAGACTGTTTTTTTTTTTTTTTTGAATCCTACCATGCAATCATATCTTTTAATAATAATGTTTTTCAACAGTCAGATTTTAACAATCTTTGATTCTCAAAGATCAATTATTTTTTGGAATTGTATTTTTTACAAGGGTAGGGGGTCCCAAAAGGGGTAGCGGAGGATTGCAATCTTTGATTGGCCGTATTTCATTGAATATGTTTCCGTAAGGTCTAGTGTTAAAATACAAATGTATGTTCATCCAATTGCAGCCACCTGGGTGAGTTCCGGATCTGCTGGATAGCTTTTCTTTTAATTTAAGGACCATAGGGCCTGTAAGTCTCGTACAATTTTGGAACTTCCGGGATCAAAAATTGTACCCGGAAGTCACATTTTAAACAAAGATATATGACGTTTCATACAAAAATTTAAACGTCATAATCCTCAGACGTCATGTTTTGGCGGGAAACGTTTTCGAATTGCCCTATTATCGTGGATTCTCGTTAGTCACATGACGAGACTTACAGACCCTATTGTGACTAAGCTTTGTTCTAACTGGACCAGTAGTTTATGAGAAGAAGATTTGAATGTATTTTCCGAAGGGTCCAATGTGTTGCCACAGTAGTTTGGATCAGATACGGACCCGATAAGCTTTTTTTAAGTGACAATCTAAGGACATTTCTGACCAAGTCTGGTTCCAATCGGACTTTTACTTCATGAAATGAAGATCATTCAATATGCTTACCGTATGGTTCAGTACTTAAATATGTTCCCAAATGGTAGCCATCTTGGATGATGGTACGGACATGCCGGGTAACTTTTTTACTATATTTGGTTCTTATAAGACCATTAGTTTCTGATAAGATATCTTTGAAAGTGTTTTCAACAGGTTCCAATGTTAACTATGTACACCGCTGGTGGCCATAGTAAATGAGGCAAGAGCCTGCCATATATTTTTTTTTGAACGGACCATTGTGAATAAGTATGGCTCTAACTGGACTAGTAGTTTCTGAAAAATTCTTTGAATGCTTTTTCAATAGGATCCAATGTTAAAATATGTTCATTATTTGTAGCCATCTAGGATTAGGTACGACCCTACCAGATACTTTCTTTGGAAGGGACCATCTTATAACTAAAATGGTTATGTTTGGTTCAAATTCAACTATTTGTTCAGAGAAGAAAACCTTTGAATGTTTTTTTTTTTTCATATAGGTCCAATTAAAACTATGTTCCCCGATGGCAACCATCTTGAATGAAGTGCGGACCTGCCGGTTACAATTTTGAAAGGGGATCGCCGAAGAACTATTGTGGAAATTTTATTCTATTTCCCGTATATGTAATGGCCACTTTTCCCAATGCGCACATTTATATTTTTCGTTTTTCCCACTTCCCACTGTCCGTGTTTTCCAATTTCCTGAATTTTTCATCATTTTTGATCTTTTGCCTTTTTAGATAAAATGATCAACAATATATTCTGTTCTTGCAGCAAGTGTATAAATAGTTTTATCGGTAATCTGTATGAATTTCCTTTGATCTACAGAGACTGATAATTACAGTATCACCTAACTGGACATTATCACGAAATTATAAGGTCAAGGTCACTGTGAATGCGTGACGTGGGGTTGCTTAGCTGACGTCATGTTTTGTACTATTTGTCGTGTTCATACGCGTAAGACGTTGAATGTTTTACATTTGATCTCTCCACACTTTATACTATAATTCCTCATGATCAACTGAAATCTCGGATAAAAAATTTGATTCATAGATGTTTCTACCGTAAGAACGGCAAACGAAGATATAAGTACATTGTTAAAGGGAGAAAACAAGCATACTTTGTGAAATCAGACTCAGAACACAGAAAAAATATACAGAGGAAAAAGTGATTAAAATGTTAGAGTTTCGGATCGGAAATATATTTGTCCAGTTTGGAGGATTTGTTTTTCAATAGACTTTCAGAATTTCAATGGACACAGACTGTGCACCTCTTTTAGCCGATCTCTTTCTCAACTCATATGAGGCTGAATTCATCAAAGGGCTTCCTCAAAATAAAGATAAAAACTGGCCTTGAATTTTAACTTCCGTTATAAAGATGATATTTTGTCACTAAACAACCCTCGCTATGGTGATTTTCTTCATCTTATATATCCAAAAGAGCTCAAAATGAAGGATACAATACAGATAATTCCAAATTGCCTCGTTCCTTGACCTTCATCTTGAAATTGACAACAAGGTACATTACAAAATACAAAAATACCAAAGTTGCAAAAATGAACAGTAAATTTAGTTATGCTGTACACGTGTTTCAAGGAGTAACTTCTCATCAATGGCATTAAAATCAAATTATATGGAAAGCCATAATCAAAAAATTGTAAACAAAGTAGTACTCATTACCAAAAATATCGAAATAGGAAGCCAAATCCAGTACTAAGGAGTGGTATACACGGAATGAAGTCGTAGTATTTCTAAAGGGTTAGAATTTTGATAAAACGGTAAATTTCTATAAATTGCTAGGCGAGGCTGTATGACAAACTCGATGACTTCACTTTTACAAAAGTCAACTTCCCTCTTCTTTGTAGCAACATTCAAAAAGCGCCAGCATATGAAGTTTACATCTCCCAACTCATTCGCTACTTAATTAAGGGCCTGTGGTCGATACAGTAACTACCTTGATAGACCTGGTTGCTTACAAATAGGCTACTTAAGCAACGATATGTCACCCATAACTTGAAGTCATCACTTTAGAGGTTTAAGGTCGACAGCACGATCTTGTGGATATGGGATATATGTCCCCCAGATGACAACATATCTTTCTTTTTACAGCTAAAGTTAGCTTTTTCTCTACCGGAGTTGACATGTTCAAAAAAATTGAGTGTTTTCTAAGAAGCAGGAGATGCTTACTCTACCGTTGCACCAGATCTCACCCGTGGTTTTTTATTGGGTCAATGTTGTTCATATTGTATATGTATGTGTCTTCATTTTTCTTTTCTGTGCCATGCTCATGTTGTGTATTTGTTTCTATTTGTTTAAAAAGTATATAAATCTCAAATTTCTTGCAAGGGAGATAATTAAATCACAGATTCATCAATTTTATTGATTTTTACAGACTTTATTTTTGACAAGAAAGAGCTTAAAACTGATCAAAATTTTTTCAGCCTATGCTGATCAAAACACGTATGTTTGCAGTTCAAACTATTGGAATTCTTTATATTATACTTCATATGAAAAAGAAAGGAAATGGGGTAAATGTCAAGGAGACAACATCCCATCTCCAGGTTAAAACGACCCAAAGCAAAGCATTTAGGGGTCACCGTAAGGTCTTCATGCCTATATTTCTCACTTATTTAGACTACAGAATTTTTGTATCAAATACAATTAGAGCCTATCTATACACCAAAATCAAGTCCTGAATGGACCAAATGATATGAGGAAACAGACTATCTGTGTTTACCAATGGACACAAAACGGAACAGTAAAAATTGTTAAAAATTGCTGAAAAATTATATGAACATGCATAAACGAAATACTGTACATATTAATAAAATTAAACGAGTGGAAAATTTTAAGCTTATACAGGTCTACCCCCTTTTTGATTAAATGGATCTGAGTTGATATCTATTGGTGATATGATTATCGTCGCTTATTTAATTTAAATCATGGTAAGGGAAGAAATAGTTCAATTTTGGATGAAAGTAAGGGCGTTTTAAATGTTTTTCCCTATCAGTATATTCAAGCTGTTTCTGAGATGATATATATATGAACTGTCTTTTTCTTTCATGGATGAAATCGGCAATATCTTGTTGACTGCCGGTTACTGTGCTAACTGTTTGCCATGAGTTGTAGTTGTTCCAACACATTTTGTGTTGGCATCTAGGGTCATTGAGTGTACAAAAATGATTCAGAATCTCTGAAGCAGTTTGTTTTCTCTACTTCTTGGCGTTTGAGTAAAGGTGTAAATTTGTCTGTTAATGTTGACGTGTCGGAATAAAGTAGAAGTATGCACAATTCTTCGGAGGAAAAACGTGTAAATGCCTCTTTCTACGTGTTGACAAATGGTAGTTATCATTATTATAGGTATCTTTTCTTTCTGAGTCTGTTGTGAGAGTGCCTTGATTTTTAATATCCGCTGGTTTTTCTAATGTATCTGAGGATGATTAGCACCTTTTTTGGTGAAGATGGAAGTGGGTTTAATTTTCAACCTTATATGTATATTAGAAAAACACTCCCCTATGCATAATGAGAACGGCAGTAGAATACCGAAAGAAACAAGGGATGTGGTTGTTACAAAGTCCAGACACATGGCGAAAACGAGAACACAGAAAAAAAGACAAAACAAAGACGCGAGACAGTCACGATGCACGGAAATAAAAACACCACATTCAGAACTAAGGCATTTATAGTGTGAACTATCAAATTTCTGGAAGAAAGAAAGTCGCAAAGCTGAATAAGTCCCTAATGGAGCAGCTTTTGGGACAGTGTTTTTGCTACTACCGAACACCCTTTGTATAAACTACGTGTTCGGTAGTAGCGAATAAGCTGTGAAATGTACACTCCATAAGCTGGAGATTAAGGTGTATTGCTGCCAAAAAAGGAAAAGTTCACAATTGGGAAGTTAAAAATCATCTCGTCTGTCATATGGCATAGATTTTAAACGTCCATCTTCTTCAATGTATTACCAAAGATTTATTGATTAACATGTAATAGTAATAGTTGTTAAAGACCTCTGATGGACCAAAATGTTGGATCCAGACAGCCAGTGGTTAAATTCTATGTTAGGATAATTTCACTTTGTCTATTGACAATCAGGTCCTTAATTATAATTTGGTTTATTTTTTTCATCAGATAGAATAGCGCAATTTAGAGGAGGTTGTTTATGACCCAGAGTTGTTTCAGATATTGTTGAACCTGAAGGATGTTTGGAAACGGATAATGTGTGTTATTTGTTGATTTACTATTTGGGGACAAGATAAGAAAGGTCCAAATATGAATGTTGATTTAGCCTCGAAGTTAAATAAGTCTTGTGTTAATCAGCCTGCATCGGTTACCTTGGATACGATTTTAGACAAGTATCAGCCTCTTCAGAATTGTGACAACCTTGTAGTTACCAGTGTTAATGAAAAGTTATGGAAAGATCTTTCTAAAATTTATAGATCGTCAGATTTATCTTTTCAGTCCTATAAAAATATCTTGTTGGTTGTATTTCAGCCATAATATCTGATGCCCTCCAGCATAAATTTGAGTTTGATTTTCAGCATGCTTAGAACAGCTTATAACTTCAGCTGTGTTTCCTTGTATTCTTCATACGAAATTAATATGAGATGCCGTTATATTTTGAAACATTTTTGCAGTAATTGTTAATTTCTAAGATCTACCTTTATGTTTGGTAATAATTTTACTCCAACTTTGGATAAGATTGGGAAAGGTTATAAATGAAAAAAATAAGTGTCAGGAAGAGGTCAGGGGGTTTTAGGGTAGATAGATGTAGTTGGTTTAAACGTTGGTTTTCCTAACCCCTGTTCACTAGTGCTTAAAATGTACGTTTTAGTACTGGTAGAGGTCATTCTCTTAGAAATTTTTTCATCAGTTCCCATGGTAGACAACCACGATTCAGACAGCAGACTGTAACTTCACAGTAAAAAACTGGAGAGGCCAGACTCAAAACAAAAACCGTTAGTGGAAGTAAGTATAGTTGATCAGATTCTTAGTGTGGGAAGTGTTCAGGCATTGTATCAATAATGTTAAATCTTTCAATGGTTCTGCTATCTAATCTCACTATTTTTTCACAGATTCTAGCAAGAAAGGACGGAGACTTGGTGTGATTCTGTCCATATTCGAACAGATTTTGGTAAGATTCCTATAAAGAAATTCATATCAATATTTAAGGACTAAAATGGTTTGGTTTAATTGTTAGCCTCGGCTCCTTCTTAAAAACATTTCATTCGTATCAGTCAAATGTAATTTTTCTACGACTGTTGCCTAAATCAATAATTGGTTTGTGGATTAAAATCGGAAAATTTAAAGAAACATTGCAGTTGACAATAAAAGGACAATTTTCCGGTGGTTTTTGCACCTACTTTTTTGCCCCTTTAGATTTCGGCTCCTTGACAATTTTGTTCGTTAATTTCGTTATTACCCCCATATTTTTGTACTAATGATTATTCGTTGGTTTGGAGTCAATTAAACATGAATATTTATACATTTTCGCTTTATTCTTTTTTTGCTAGGGTCCTGGGCAAGGTGTTAAAAGTAAAACCAAACATCCTTTTGAAATCCCTTAATTGGCCCACTCATGTAAAAATGTCGATAACAGGAAACATCTACAATGGTTGAAAATTACAATCACAGGCTACAATCTGCCAGGGAACTGCACAGGAAAAAACACAAGTAAGACAAAAGACAAACGTAAACAACTATAGGAACTCGGGACAGCAGGACTTGGTACCGGCATCGTTTTTTACTTTGTTGCATTTTGCTAAACGTCCGCCAGTAAGTTGGCTAATGCATTGGAGTTTTCAACTTTGGATCACAGTGCGCATCCCTTATGAAGAAGACTTCATTTGACGGCCTGACATGTTTGAAAACAGCTTAAAGGCTAAGGGAAAATCAAGTGACTGTTTAGAAATAATTTGTGCTTCTCGTGTGCGAGTACGAGTAACTGGTACCAACATCGTATGTTTGGTGTAAATGTTAAAAATGGTGTTCATTTTTTTAATACCAGAAAATGAGAATGGGAGCAATATTTTGAATTTTTAGTAATGGTTTATTGTAACCTTAAGCAAAAGTGCCATTTTTCTGATTTTTAGGATAATCTATCTTTTATTATAAAAATATTGTAAATATAAAATATTATAAATGTATAAATTTTATTTTTATGTCATTTATATACAATTAATTAGCTTAAAGGATCAAATCAGAGTGAAAATGAAAATCTTAGAATTTGAAGAGATGTATACGAAATAACAATATACCGAAGTTACTGTGAATTTGGATTCTGCATATGCGGATTTCGACAACTTAATATGTCTCTTCAGTGCAGATCAAATCAAAACATTTGAAATTACCATTTTTCATAATGCTGGTATGTTATGCTCACAGAATTGTCTTTTAATTTGAAGTGACCGACAAAATTGTCCACATTAGGAAGAAAGTTATATCAGTCCATGGAGCACAAATTTTATTCACGCTCTCGCGTATAGTCATTATTTCAAACGTCCACAATTATCATCTATAAAAGTTTGAATACTGGATTAGTTTTTGTACCACCATTACTTAGAAAATTATAATTCATACCTGTGTAGGATTTTCCAGATACCTGCAGTCTAAAAATCATTTGCAGTAAGTCCTCTGTAATACAAGTCGACTCTCCTTTCAGGAAAACAAAATATATTAATTATTTAATAATTAACGTTGTTTTTCATTACATCAATTTTTAATCAAGTATACAAACACAAAACAAACAAACATTACATAATACAAAATCGTAGATAATATTAAACATAGAGTCTAAGGCTCAAACATAAAACTGCGATATAATCCAGATGGACTTCATCTGCAGACAGCAATATGCATAAAGTGTTCAGTTTCTATATAAAAACAGTTTTTGCTAGTTTTCTAGATAACTTTTTTTTGTTGAACTCGGCTGTAGGTTTTATTTATTCTGCCTTCTGACACATCATGTTTCATTGGATTGATTTAACTTCACTTCCCATCCACATAGTTGGTGTTAGGCTTTTTGCTATTTTTGCCCAAATGCTGAGACAAAATTGAAAAACTGTTACATCAACACAAACACGACCTTATTTCCCGTTGTTTGCCAATGATCGGTAATTATAACGTACCCTGTAGGTGATAAACTGAAATTGTACAGACCTTTGCTGGCACTACAGCTACTGGCCGCATTTGAAATCTGAACAATGGAAATCAATACAATTACTGTCACAGCAAGCCATATTGATTCTCTGTTCATTATGATTTTGCTTTGAACTAACATTTTCCTTTAAATGTATTTATCGGCAATATGTACATTTTCTCTTTGATCTTACTGACTGATATTGTCAATATCTCCGTACTGACCTGATACAAGAAAATATCAGGCAATGACGTCATGACTCTTGCGATGTTGCCGATAAAAATATAATGGTAGTTTTGAAGATCTCGACAGAAAATATCACTAGTATCACAGCTCGTCCTATCGGACTCGCTGCGATACGGTGATATTTTCTGTCTCGACCTTCAAAACTACCATAACTATATATATATCAATGCTGTGGAATTGAAACACAATATCTTTAATGAATGTGTTACGTGACTATTAGTGAAATTAGATCCATATAGGATTCCATGTATATTTTCCAAGAAATGTGTACAGAAGTTCTATAATACTGTTTACTTCCTGTATGGTTAGTTAAACGTATTTATCATATGTTTAGTAATAAATACAGACGTTTTGAATATGTGATACAGTGCATGTAGTTCATTCCGTATTCACACTGTGACGTCATACCCTTTATCGCATACCCTTTATCGCATGGCTTACCCTTTATCACACACCCTTTATCGCATGGCTAGCCCTGTATCATACCTTTTTTAAAAAAAAAATTAATTTGACTTTCAAGAAAAAATTGAGGGGTAAAAAAAATTTTTTGGGGGGTAAAAAATTTTTTTGGGGGGGTAAAAAATTTTGTGAGGGTAAAACATTTTTGCGGAGAGTAACAAAAATTTGTTTGGGGATGAATTTTTTTTGTGAGGATCGGTTAAAAAAATCTAACAAACCTTTTTCCTTTATATGGTAGATTTTATTCCAACCACCTCCAGTACTTTCCGTCCATTTTGAAATTTTCTTCGTACATGCATTTTCTCTTGCCAATTTTTGACAGTATTTTTGGGATTAAGTAGTCCTCTGTTTAAATATATGATAAACTGTATAATACATGGCAAAATCCGTATCACATGCCGTATCATCCCTCGACCAATATCATCCCTCGGGCCAAAGGCCCTCGGGCTGATATTGGTAACTCGGGATGATACCGCATGTGATACGGATTTTACCATGTATTATTCTCTATTTATCAATTCTGAGCCTTGTATTTGGGGATTAGTAATCCGTATCCCGTTATATTTAAATGCAATAACCACTATCCCTTCAATATATTCGCAGATATATACCCAAAACGTAATCAGTAATCAATATCAACTGAGGCTCCAATGAGCATGTAGTCGAGCTAACCTTGTTATATTTGAACATTTTTGCCATTTAACTACATAAACAGAGCGTCACCAATGGAAGAGATTGCCAAGGAGGTTAACATTTTCGGCTAGCCAACCACAGCATACTGGACATGCATGTAAACTAGTGCAGGTGAGAAACAACGAGAGTCTCTTGAACAAAAAATCATCCATTTTCTTGGAACTGCTCGACCCTTTGGCATGAATGTAAAGAAACAGTCCATTTTATATTATTGATAATATTTGTATAGTTTAGAATCTCGTTAATGATAATGTCCAGGATTTGGTACGATTTTTACAGGTGATATCTGTGACACATCATTAGGTCTGCTTTTTCTCGTCATTTTCACATTATCCGTATTTTAGCCCGGAACCCCCCCCCCCAGAGTCGAAGTCCATACCACCGAAACATAGGGCAATCAACCCGTTCTACTCCCGTTTGCCAATTTTAGATATTTTTTGTAATTAGTATACTTTGACGTTTTTTACTTTTTAATTGTGGGAATAACAAAACAAAACAAAAAAACAAAATATTTAGAACCGAAATGGGGATGATTCCTATATGGATGTGACCTAAAACTTCAACTGGTAAGATGAAATATAGCCTTTGACGTGCTGAAACATTTTTGCACTGCAAACATAACCTCTTGTAAGTAACCCAGCTTGCACAAAAATGTTTTAGAAATATCTTTAAAATGTTTCGCAAAACATCATGTAAATATCGTGGAAAACGTTTTTAAAAATATTAAAATGTATGGCGGAAACTATATTGTATCAACATTTTCAAAAACGTTTTCTGTAACACATCACTAAAATGTTTAGCAAATGTTTAATAAAAACGTTGGAATTCAAACATTGTAATAACATCCAAATAAACATTTCTAAAATGATAATGTTTATACATGATATTAATATGATGTTTCAAAAATATCAGAAAAATGTTTTGTGCTTGCTGGGAAGTATGTTAGTAAAATTTTATTTAAATGTGAAAAAGAAAGGAAATGGGGTAAATGTCAAGGAGACAACATCCAATCCCATGTTAAAACGACCCAAAACAAAGCATCTATGGGTCACCGTACGGTCTTCAACACAGTGAGGAAACTCGCAACATATAGCAGGTCCTAAATGGCCCCAAAAATTCAAAAAGTGGATAAACCAATGGAAACAAATCATATCCAACAACCCGAACATCAAGAAACTAAAACCCTATAAGAAGTCAAGGACAAGACAACGACCAGTACATTCCTGACCTGGGACTTGCGCAAAAACCGCGGCGGGGCCAAACTTGCTATCCTGGACCCCCCCCCCCCATAGTGAACGGCAAAAAGATAAACACACAAAAAACTCACAGTAAAATCAAATTAGATAAAAGTCCAACTTATCAAGACGAGTACCTTTTCAATGAAGCATATAAAGCATGAAGACAATACACACACGTAATGTCCTGACAAATGCTCGCAGTTACTGACAGCTAGGTAAGGACATAATTTCCGTTGACTATAGGATCATATGAAACTTCAATTGAAATACTTCTAAATAGATTTCGTATAACAATATCATCAATTATGAAGAAGAACATGTTATTGTGCAATGCCAAATACTGCCAATATGAAAAATTGTTTCGGTGTAAAGTCGGTATAAAATAAACAGCAATACAACACAAGCTCTGAAGAGCTTTTGACCGACATATAATTTAAATTATACATGAAAACACATTGCATGTTTAACAAGACACAAAAACAGAAGAACATATAAGAATAAAAAAAAAACTGACAGCACTAGCAAAACTTACGTGCATACAATAAAAATGTCAAGTGGCAGCATATCAAATACTTTTTTTGAATACAATTTAAAACAAAATATATAAAGTTCACAAAAAATTGATATAATTAAAGGTGAACAATAACTCATATAACGATGTTTCGAACACTTTTGACCATGTCGGAGCCAAAATGTATTTTTTAACATTTTTGTAAATTAAAATCAACCTCTACGTGATGCTGTTTTTTTTAAGTATAAGAAAAAATGTTCAAAACACTCACTAAAATTTAACCATTCGCCAGATGACTTCGATCATGAAAATTAAATGCAGTCCATGACATGCTGAACAATTCAAGGACATAGGTTTCACGTGAGAAGATTTTTGAAAAAGTTAACGATTGACTGACGCAAAGAAATGGCAATAGCTCATCTGGGCGAGCTAAAAAAGGAAACATGTTTATTATTAGTTATATTTCCTGAGGCTTCGTCTCAGGAAATATAACTAAACATCCAGGGTATGTCACGCTATATACATCCCGTCTGAATCGCCTCGGGAAATCTAATAAACATCCAGGGTATGTCACGCTATATACCCCGACTGAAACCTAAATAACATATAATAATCCATATCTATCCCTTACATACCTATAAAGAATCACATCTGCAAGAATTGTATATTTTCAGATACGCATGAGGTAATCCCCATAATGAGCGAATGCGTGAACCCGACAGGAATACAGTCTGGTACCAGTTTTCCCTCCTGTTTACATAATAAAACACGAAAGAGCTCCCATCTCGAAATTCCCGTATTGATTTCATTTTCCCATCTAGTATTCAAAAGAGAAAATGGATTGACTCGCTTTTAAGGTTAAATTTGTGTCATATTTGTAATTATATTTAATCAATCTTTTATCCTAAATTTCATTTTTTAGACAATGTGCATAATAATATTTTTTAATGAACCAGTGCTATTTGTCTGTATGATGAAAACACGGAAAAGTCATAAAAAGTTCGAAAAACTTGATATCCCGACGACAATCAGCGATTCTTTGAATCGATTGGTGTTTCATCCATACAAATTCAGTAACGCCGCATTGTGTTACTCTGTGTTTCGGAATGTGCTTAATCCGAGCGGAAATCCATGAATGATAAATGAATAACATGTAAAAATTAAAAGCTTTACTAATCAGTCATAAATATTTCAATACTTCAGTTAACAATCAATTATTTTTTCTCAAAATCTCAAAATTAAGTGATCAAGTAATAATTCTTAAAATTATCAGTTCAAACTAATAAATGTTCAAATTCACTCAAGTATGCATGTCAGTGTTCCAGCAATTTAAGTATTAATCTTAATAATTATTAAAAATAGAATACCAAAAATAACTGGAAACCCCCTGGGTTGAACTTAGAATCCAGTAAATATATGTCACAGATTACACTGCTTTTTGACAAAATATTAAATGGAACTCTGTATAAAAATTAGAAAATATATGCTCTAGATACTTTAAACTAACTAAATGTTAAGTCAAAATCGATCCCCAATTTAGAAAAAGACCGTGTGATCAGAAAAACATCCGATCAGCTGGGCATTCAAATTTGCTTACCGAGCTGTTGTTTACATTAGAGCTAATACGTCACGTCACACTCCAATTCCCGCTATATGCAAATTAGTTCATGGAATCTAATAATAGATATATTAATCGTGAAATGCATACTATTAAACGATTAGTGTGTTAAAATCATGCAGTATTTACAATGATTATTCATTAATTAACACAAGGAATGCACTCGTATAAAAGTTTTACTATCAGATCAGAGATTACGAGAATCCAAGGCCGATAACTCAAGTATGGAAAATAGTCAAGAAAGTTGGCGGCATTTGTCAACAAATACTAAAACTTTAAGAATGAAACAACTCTACACTTTGAAAATAATGATAAAAGGAACCATTCAATTCCCGAAATTCAATCCTTTGGCAGCATGAAAATTACGTAAGTGTAAAAGATATTATTTACTCAAAATCAACTTCACATCGTACGATGAAAACGTGTTTCACAACACTCTGCATGCACTGTTACAGGTATCTGATTTATCTGGACTAAAAAAGCGAATATAGAAAATCTTAAGCGAAATTATGTCATTAATTGTCCTTGATTGTACAGCATGTTGTCACTAAATAGTGTAGTCTTGATCCCCAACCAATAGAAAAAGAAAAAGAAAAGAAAAACAACCTCCATGGTCTTGCTATTACGGGACTTTCGAGATAGGAACTTTAGTTGTTGTAGTTCTATGGAGATAGGAACTTTAGTTGTTGTAGTTCTATGGAATTGTTATCTGTCAAACCAGTAAGTTCCTGACGCATACTGACCTCATAAAAACAAACTATTTATTAACTTGAATGCAATATAACATTCGCTACATTACAACTGTTTTCCAAGATTTTTAATGGACGGAACAATTAACCTGGAGTAGTACAAAATAGATTAAAAATTGTTCACCCTTTTGTTCATCAGTGGTAGTTTGATTCGTGTGTTTAATCGTCAGCTGAATATATTGATTGGTGTGTGTATTAAAAGAACCTTGTTCTTGTGACAAATAATTAACTCGAAATGTAGAGTAGACAAGACATGTCAATGAACTGAGACTTGACTGTCAGTTTGTGTTTATATTGATACACAATGTCATCATGCAGACGTGTTACATCAATTATCTCATTTATTTTGGAATTTTCGATTTAATTACTCAATTAGCATGCGGTCTAAATCTAATAGTGATAAATTATTCCAGTCAACAAAAAGTGACAAATTTAAATCAATATTTTATGTTCAATTCATTTCAATAATGATTGACGGACAACATACATCAAAAGAATTAGTATTGTCATTCTGACTGATAAAATATTGTCTGTTTTTTTTTAAGAAAGAAAGACGTAACTGCAGCTTATTATATACACATGATCTCACATTTATGCACTAGGACTTCTAATTAAGGTAAATACATATGTAGTCTGTCTATATTGAGATCAATTATCAGGTCTTAGCAATGAAGGAATACGGAGTGCATGCACGTGAGACAAAGTCTCTACAAATACATGGTAAATCAAAGCAATGGAACAACGCTTTTATTAAGCAATGGAACAAGGCTTTTTCGAGGAACAAGACCACATGCATTCCGCATTTTTCTGCTTTACACTTGTGCTGTTATAAAGCCCATGCCAATTAAATGTCATCGATTACTTTACCGAATAACATTATGTCTGGAAGTTCCGATAATTGTCCCTTTTTCCATGTCCGTCGTGTTTACTCTGAAACAGAAGAAATTGAAGTTAAGGAGGCTCACTCCTGATGTTGTTTATATCATGGATTTGTTGAAACCTATTTCAACATACTAAGCATTGTACACTAAATGAAATGGTAAAAAGAAAAATAAAAGTCCGTGTGCTTTTTACCGAGATACGAGTCATTAAAACATTTGGCGGGAAATGGATTTCTCTGGATTTTCCCTTTATTTAACATTAGGATTAGTTTTTTGTCTAAAAGCTAAGAAGTTATATCAAGAATTTTATGAAAACTTGTCAGGTGTCTTAATTTGCCCAATAGAACATATTCATGAAATAAAAAGTGGGGGTCCGTGTGCAAAATTATCTAAGCCATTGAACTGGACAAAACCAGAGGAGTTCCGAAATCTGACACAAATTCAAAAATGTGACCAGTGAGCCTCCTTAAAATGCACATACAAGAAGAGGGACAAAATTCAAAAGGCAAGATAACGAAAAGAGGTCCGAAACAAATAAATACAACGGGAGAAGCGCAAAAAACACAATAACAGAAATGAAAAAGAGTTTCAGAAATAAAGTTCTAGCAAATGCGAACCCAACAAAAACCAAACCGTATTCATCTACGATTCCTGAAGGATACACATTATCTGTTTCGAGCGTATCATCCTTAACAGTCCTTTATCATATGTTTAGTAATAAATACAGACGTTTTGAATATGTGATACAGTGCATTCCGTTCATTCCGTATTAACACTATGACGTCATACCCTTTATCGCATGGCTTACCCTTTATCGCATACCCTTTATCGCATGGCCTACAATTTATCACATATCCTTTTGCGAATTTTTTTTTTCAATTTCCCTTTTTTTTATTAAAAAAAATTGGGGGGGGGGCAATTTTTTTGGAGGGGCAAAAAAATTTTGGGGGAGGATAACAAAGATTTGTTTGGGGTGAAATTGTTTTGTGAAGATCAGTTAAAAAAATCTAGCAAACTTTTTTCCTTTACATGTTAGATTTAGTCCAAAACTTCTAGTCCTTTCCGCCCATTCTGAAATTTTCCTCTTCACAAAATACATGCATTTTCTCTTACCGATTTCAATTTTTGACAGTATTTTTCGGATTAGTAGTCCTCTGTTTAAATATATGATAAACTGTATAATACATGGCAAAATCCGTATCACATGCCGTATCATCCCTCGACCAATATCAGCCCGAGGGCCAGAGGCCCTCGGGCTGATATTGGTAACTCGGGATGATACCGCATGTGATGCGGATTTTGCCATGCATTATTCCCTATTTATCATATGTTATGTAATAAATACAGACGTTTTGAATATGTGATACAGTGCATGACTTTCATTCCGTATTCACACTATGACGTGATACCCTTTATCGCATGGCTTACCCTTTATCACACACCCTTTATCGCATGGCTTGACCTGTATCATACCCTTTTTCCAAAAAAAAGTTTTTAGGTCGACTTATTTGTTAAAAAGAAAGTGGGGGAAAAATTTGGGGGTGACAATTAATTTGGGGGGGGTAAAATTTTTTTGGGGTGACAAAAATTTGTTTGGTGAGAATTTTTTTATGATAATCAATTTAAAAAAATCAAGAATACATTTATCCTTTACATGTTAGATTTTATTCAAACCACCCCCGGGCCTTTCCGCCCATTTTGAAAAATACATGCATTTTCTCTTACCCGGCGATTTCAATTTTTTACAGTATTTTGGTGATTGAGTAGTCCTCTGTTTGAATATATGATAAACTGTATAATACATGGCAAAATCCGTATCACATGCCGTATCATCCCGAGTTACCAATATCAGCCCGAGAGCCTCTGGCCGCTGGCCCGAGGGATGATATTGGTAACTCGGGATGATACGGCATGTGATACGGATTTTGCCATGTATTATTCCCTATTTTATATCTGTACAAGTAACAACATTCCTGCAAAATGCAATTGATCTTTGCTGTCGTTTAAGAAATAATTCACGGAGAGGTTTAGTTTGTCATTGTTGTACAACAGGTTGGCCATTTTCCTCCAATTCTTACTGTGTTAACCAAGTTGGTTAAAAATACGTATTATATTTAAATCCACACGTTGGTTAAATTTCTGCGTGATGTTTCCCGCAACGTTTCATTTCATTCATAAAGTCTATTGTGACGTCATCGTTACTAGGCTTTAAGATAGCGCGACAAACGTTGACAACCCGAAACACAGTAAAAGTCATTGGAGAAACAATGTATCCTTCCGTTTGCTCGTGGATTACGATATTTCTCCATTCTCGATAGTTAAATTTCTGATTTTAACATGCTCGCTAAAGCTCACATGTTGAAAATCACAAATTTAACTATCTCGAACTGGAGAAATATCGTAATCCACTTGATCCGGAAGGATATAATATATACTCAGTATATCGCATTATATTACCACGAGTGTTAGTGGGCGGAAAAGGGGGGGGGGATAAAAAACGACATATATTGCCAACCCGCTGTAAAAAATCATAATTTGTAGTCTCCGTGAGGTATTTTGATTCCAATAAAAGACAGTTACGTTTTTTTTTTTTTTTGTATTGATTGGACCTTTGCTTATTCTAACAATTCATTGCAACCATTACGTAACAAAGAAAACCGAATATTTAGCATCAAAAAGACTTGTTGTTTGAACGTGACATGAAGTCATCGGCTATGGTCGACTTTTTCCATGCCGTTATATTTTCCGATCGATTTAATTTGGAACAACTATATGTGACGTCTTCTGTGTCGCCTGTTACTCTCTAAAGGTCTCAATGCGTCTTAAGGGCATATCCAACAGTTTCTTGCTATATTGTCATTTTCATAATTTTTAGATATTTTGTTAAACAAGCGCCGAGGATTCCAAAAATGACAAGAAAATATTGGGTCACCGATCTTGTTTCCATGGAAATCGACCCTAAACATTGATAATTTTTGCGTTTTTTTTAAGAAAAATCTAGTTCTAGTTTTAAAATTAATTTAAAAGTATTTCAAGTCTACTCGGTACCAGAGCAACAGAAAAACAAAGTCAAGGTTTTAAGGATTTACAGAAAAAATGATTTGATTTAAGAAATTTCGTTATATCTAAAAACATTAAAAAGTATGTAGCACGTATTACGGAAGTATGTAGCACGTATTACGGAAAAAGATTGTACGAAATGTAGAATTACACAGTCAAATTTACAATATTTTAAAGACTTCTCACTTTGTCGATTTTATGAAATTCTGATATTGTGTAATAATAAGCTACTCAAAAATGGCAAAAGCAATATAGGTCATCGAGTTAGTTTAAGAGTAAATCATAAAAATATGCAACTTTTAACAAATCCCGTCGGTAATCCGCATAAAGTCCGCCAAATTGGAAGGTACAAATTACCTGAAAAACAATGGGAATTACTTCGTGACGTTACAGTTATCAACGTCATATTAGGCCCGAGAACACAATTATTTTCCCCTATTTGTCTTTGTAAAAATAAACAAAAGTAAAGACCAATTAAAAAAATCGCACCTGCTCTATCCTCATGAGATTTGGCATACTTACAGAACAATCTAAGTGTGAAAAAATATACAAAAACCAGGAACTTTTCCCATTTCAGTTTCTTTTAAATTTCCCAGAAATGAGGGAACACACATTGGTAAAGATGGAGGGCTTCCGAATATAGCAATTTTCACATGTTTGCACTTAACCTAATTACTCCTTGTGCATTGATTTAAAATTAATTTCCAAATTTTTAATGTTATTTAATGTCTCTTCTTTCCTTTAAACCCATAAAAAATACTAAATATGTAGAATAAAGGAAAGAAAAATAAATACAGAGTAATACACTATTTTTGTAAGAACTACGAGTATTAAATGAACCTAATTGTGTTCTCGTATCATATTCTCGGGAAAAACTGTATTTTTCTGTGTTTTCTGTTATCTCCCCTGACACTATTGGATATGCCCTTAAGCGCATAATACTAAAATCTGTAATACCATGAGTGTGGGTATGAGTGGGTTAACTTTGTCGCAATATTTGGTTGTTTCTTGCAGTTTCCAACACCAGGCTGACATAGTTTTCACTGATTTGCATATGACCATTTCGACAACTTATGTCTCTTCAGTGCAGATAAAATCTAATCATTTGGAAAACCATAAAAATCAAAGATGTTTAAAAACTGATATAGATAATTAACCAATATGATCTAAATAGATAGCCAAATTCAGCTTGTATGGTCCAAATCATAGTATCAAGTTCCGCATGGTAGTTCCCATTTTTTAGAGAACCTACATCATATCTCACGATGGATACTAAAAATATACACACAGATTATAATGACTATTTCTAAGACAATAGCCGAGAAGATTCGAAAAGTGTGAAATATTTTTGACTGCCTTTGTCTTTAAATATTTTTAAAGATATATCCAGACTCTTTTAGTTTGTAAAATGGTGATGTTTATAGCGTTCAATTCCAGTATTCCTCATATACAATGAAATACAGCAAAAATATCGAGACAAGTAAGATCGTGTAACTTTGTTGTGAAATGTCAGATGGTCCTCAGTATCAATTTACCTAATGTGGTGTCTAGATCATCAGTTAACAATGTTTGTTAGAAATAGACTGCATTTATTTCTTCTGCACTTTCGACATATCTCATTTAATTTTTTCTATTTATCTTTTTTTTATTTCTTTATTTCTAATTTTGCCTGTTAACAAATTTCACAAAAGTCCAGGCGTCTCTTGTGAATTACAATAAACAATATACATTACTCACTCAAAATATTTCTACAAGACAAAATATATCAAGTTTTTTTTACAATTAACCACCTATACGAAATTAGTTCCATCAAATTTCTCATTCTAATTTAAAAATATCTATAAATCCATTTATGTCATTATTTATGTTAGGCTTTTTTGTGATATATTCACTTCTAAACTTGAGGGTCCCAACTTGAGATTAAATTTGATTTCTTTAACAAAGTTACGGCCTTCTGTAAATTTACATTGAATCTCTCATTTTTATACTGAACAAAGTTTCTTGATTTCCAAATAACCCATTTAGAGATAACTAGGATAATATTAACTAAAATTAATTCCCGTATTGAGCCTTCATAAAAACCTAACAACATGGACTTCTCACATAAATCATACACATTCGTTAAGTTTAATTCTCTATTGAAGTGCTAACATATTCAAATTCATACACAAATTTACAATTATAAAATAAATGAGCTTGAGTTTCAAACACATGTTTACAAAAGTGACAATCTGAAAGTAAAATGATTTTATTTGGAAAATTGCAATATCTAAGTTTAGATTATATTGATAATCTGTTCCCTATCAGATTTTACACATGTTTCGGTATATAGATTTCCAAATGTTTTCATTAATCACCGACCCAGTAGCCAGTATTGCGGTGCTGGCCCGAAAACCGATTTTATTTGGAAAATTGCAGTATACGAAATTAAGAAAATTGTGTTTAAAACTAAAGAGTATCTCCCTCTTCAATAGCTCTGTCCATAGCTGATTTTTGGCTTTCCTGTTTAGATTCTATGTTTAGAATCTATTTGCACTGAAGAGACATAAGTTGCCGAAATGCGCATATGCAGAAATAAAATTTACAGTAAGTTCGGTATTTTGTTATTTAAACATGAAAAAAAAATGTAAAAATTTAGTAGTTCAATTTTCATTGCTATATAACATAAATTTTTTTGTCCTATTTTAACCTTGATATATTCCAGCTTGTCAATTTATGCTAAGTCACTACTCCTTATTAATTTTATATAACGGGTATAAGTATGTATGTTCGCAAAATCTCAAAGGAGATGAGCAATTTGAAGCCTCGAAATGCAATACTTATACTAAATCTAAAATATATGCATATTATAAATGTTTTAGCCATGCTTAAATAAGGTGTACATAATTTATGTATTCTTGGGGGCAAATCACACTTCTGACAATGTTTTAATTGATATAAACTGTCAAGACATAATAAGATAACATCATTGGTATAATTCTATTTAATTTTTATTTTTGTTTTCTATTTTGGAAATGAATATTAATATCGATAATATCACGTATTGTTCAAGGTCTCGAGGCATAGTTCTGATATTTTTTATTCTAAGATCTATAGAACATGGTCACAGATTACCAAACATAACCCATAAAAATTCTTCTTGTTTTGTTCAGTCGGACACGATGTTTTGTTAGGCCGGAAAATATAGTTGACGTCGGTGAACTGGTTTTGTATATTAGCTAACACTTCACTTCCGACTGTTTTTGAAAACATTATCATTAATTACTGTCCATTAATTCGACGCATCGGACCCCGAGATCTCACGATTGCGCAAGAAATGGCTTTGCTGTCTAATCCCCGAAAGTGGATGCTATAATTATAGAAAAGAAATAAATCCCTATCACAAGCAAAACTTGACATATTGAATTGAAAAGACGAGGTGTCGGTCATTGTTTTCAAGACATTAAAATTTGACCTAAGGTGTATTTGACCTTCAATGGACTCCAGACATGTTAATATGTTTATTCATTGAAAAAAAGAAAGCCGAGCAAACTCCATATTACATTAAGATGGTATTTGGATGCAAAAAAGATAACAAATATTAACAAAAAAATAATTAAAAGTATACTATATTTAACGCAAGTCAATGTCTGTCCTATGAAGAAAATCAGTATCACACCTTTATCTTTAAATTATCATAATTTTGTACACCTTTATCTTTTACTTATTATTAGTATTTATGTTACGGGCATGGACATTTTCCCGGTGAGACATTGAAGGCCATCGGAGTTAAAATCAGGACAGTATATTTTTAGTAAAGGTTACTTAGTAAAATCAAATTTATCTAATTTTGACTTAAATATCCTTCAGATGTTCATATTCCTGCTGTATTTCTAAAGGCAAACAATTTTAATGTTTAATATTCATATAAAGGTCGTATCTTTGATAGTATCTATGTGTTTTGATCCAGGTGCGAAATACCGATACGCATAAACGCTTGCATGATTTCATTTTTCCTCCACTCTCCTGCTCACTCAAACGTTTAAAAGCTGAGAATAAAAATGACACTAAATATTTCGTTACATGCAATAAAGTTTGATTTATGAATTTTACTTTTGTCTTTTTAAGTTTTTTGAAATGTGAGTTCTGAAAACGTCTTCTTTATATTTAGGTAAAATACGACCTTCTTTAACTAAAACATAATGATATGTAGGAAAGGGCTTAAACTATGACAAGAAAAGAAATAAATCGTTGGAAATAAAAGTGGGATTTCTCGACATAACTTTCTATCAGATATGGAAGATTGAATTTTTATCACACAGTAAACAAATCGCTAGGTAGTGCAAATTGGTTTGTGATTTACGGCCCTTTCCAGTCCGACGTTCGTTCCGGACTCTACATCATCAGAAGAAATAAATGGGATATTTCATGTAATCATTACTTTGATCACGGGAAAGGAAACTCTGGAATACAGATGAAAGAAATATTCCGTGAGATAATGAAATCAATAGAAAAAATCTATAACTGCTTCTGACACCATATGCAAATGTATTTTATCGGAACTTTGATTTGTAGGGTACGGGATGACCGGAGCTTATTTTATCCCTACAGTGAGTCCGAGAAATTTATTTATGTGAAAATTAGTAAAATAAAGCTTTCTGCAGCATCAGAGTTATAAAGGTGTCACTGATAACAGAAAATATGGAAGAACGTTACATGAAATTGAAAGGACGTACATAAAACTCCAATTAATTAATGAAGTTGTATGCAAAATGAACAGAATTGATAACAAACATGCAAACATAAAGTAGTGTTCATTTTTCTATCAAAGTAACTTTTCCCCTTCACTTAAAAACCGAAAACGCTAGAAATTGCTTTTAAAGACAAAAACAAAAACAAAAAAACAAAAAAACAAAACAACAACAACAACAACTTCGAAATCAGAGATGTCTTGAAGAGTACAATAGGAAGACAATCACCTCGTATAGTTATAAAAATCCTCAAAATATATACAAATTTGGATGTAATGTTTAATTATTAAAATCGATTGATGGTGCATAATTCCCAAAACATTATTTATCAGTTTTTACAAATTTTCATTTTTTAAATAAAATAATAACAAAATTGATTTTGAAGGCTTTTAAAAAATTGACATTTTTCAAAAATTATCAGTCGAATCGAAAATAGCTATGGACAAAAATCGGATCAGAAATATCGCTGATGAATAATTTAAGCATCTAGATTTGGAATGAAATATATTACCATTTAATTACTGAAAATGTCTCTTTGTCATACATCATATGACCTAAATTGGTTTTATCATTTTATTATATTTTGTTATACGTGCATGTTTCGACGACTCGCTTCATTAGCCATATACAAAAATTTTGCATATCGAAGTGTATCGAACAAAAAGAACCTCTTTTAATGTATAATTACGGAATAGAAAAAAAGAAGGGAAACGGGGAATGTGTCAAAGATACAACGACCTAAAGGGGAGCAACAACAACTCAAAGCCACCATTAGATCTTCAATGAACGTTGAGAAAACCCCACACCCAACGGCAGGGCGGAGTCGGCCCCTGAATAAAGAGTAATCAAGTTCAGCGAAATAAACATCATCCTAGACTCCTATAGACATAAAGTAAACTTAACTAGAAAAAAAGACAAGACACACAAAGGCTTAATAAATTTCTGACTTAGGACAGGCGCAAACCGGAAATTTGTTTTACATACTGTTTGTATTGTGTGATTTGTTTTAAAATTAATATAGCTTTGGCAGATAAAAAGTGGTATCCATGGGTTGGAAACCTGGTTAGTTCATTTGTATTGTAACCTCTGTGTTTTAGTTCGCTTCTACTTTGTTACCATCAATAAGGGTATTTATATGACTTCAAGATGAAGAACAACAATAAAAGCGTTGTTCCATTGCTTGTTTTTCCGACGTATTTGTGGAGATTTTGTCTCATTTTCATTCACTCGATATCCCGTCATTGCTTATATTTCACTTGCAATGTATATCATCGTCCAAGAGTAAACATAAAGGATGTATTCTCCTGAGGGGTCAAAATTTTCATGCATCAAGTTTTTCCCGAAACCTACATTTATAATGCCAAGACCCTGAAAAAATCATTTTAGGAAAGAAAACCATATGTCAATGTGCATTTTATTGTGCTATAGTCATTTGAAAACCCCTATTTTTGACATTTTTGTGCAAATTTCATTAATTTTGGCCTATTTTTGGCCATTTTTAGCTAAAATATGGATTTCTAGCATCAAGTTTTCTCTCAAAGTTTCCAGATTGTTAGAACTCATGATTCCGAAGAAATATCCCTGATAAAAACATAGGTCAGTGATGATATAGGAAAGTTTTGTAAGAAAATGTTGCTTTTTTTGGTCAAATTGAAGACTTCGTAAAATCTGTAAAACCTAGATGTTTCAAAATTCCCATCAACTACACAGTCAAAACTTACCATTTCTTGTTTAAATAGTTTGACATTAATATGTTGAAGAACTTAGAAAGGAAATCATATGAATAAGATGAGTACTGACTTGAAAAATGTATTTTTATTACCCCTACCCCAAAATCGGCTAAATTCTGACGGAGATCAATGGTCAAATTTGGTCAAAAATTAGAATTTCCCATTTCCCAAAAACTATTGGTCGTAGGTACATAATTTTTTTGACACAATTTGGGAGGGTCATTAAATAATATATATATATCAATAAAAAATGTCACTCATAAGGCAAGTTTAAAGAATTATTGAACGAGACTGAAACCTCAGGAGAATACATCCGTAACAAAGCTGAAGATGAATCAAATAAAGTAAGAATGCAATTCAATATATTTACAAATATGGATAAAAAAGGTATATTTATTTCATTAGAAATATACTAATCTCAAATTGTAGAACAGAATTGCATATGAGATGTGTTCTCTGTTGAAAGAAGTCCTTCAGCTTGTGCTAACCAGTCTTGTATATAGGTGTATAGATGCAACTCATTAAGTATAAATTACGGGATCGTCTGTGCTTCATCCAATCAATATTTAGATTTGAATTATTTAAATAGTCAAAAGACGAGCAGAATCGACAATGAACGCAAAATAAAATTTTAAAAAATCAATCAACAAATACACTTGCAATGCGAATACCTTACAAAAACGATTTTATCAATAACAATGTTAAGAGCATTTCCGACGTCCACACGTATATCGTCAGCTGAACCTATCCGCTATATACAAGGTCCGAAGCGAAGAGATCATTATCATAGGCTAAAACAGATCATTGCAAAACTCGAAACAATAGATGTGACTCCGATAAGTAAGCAACGAATTCAATAGATTATTACAGTTATATTAACAGTCACATACACTGTTTCGACTATGATAAATTAAATGAGCTAATCGATTCACACTTGGCCGATGGTATTATCGTTAGTTACCCTTATCTACTCGAGTATATCACTTATATTTTCAGATGACTTGACATTGCAAGCATGTACAATCGTCGGTTGCCCAAACATATTCCCTACTTTCTATGGTAAAACAATTCCCCGTGTTAGAGATGTGTGCTCTTTATTTTTCTTAGATATGGTGAACTTGTACATGAGATTATATCTCATGTGTATACTTTGTTCAATTACTAATATCTAAATTTATGTAAATTCTAAATCCTAAAGTTTAACTCCCTCCATCGGTAGTTTTGCCCTTAGCTTTATTTGATATTACTGATAATTCGGATTCTTTCATGCATTTTAAACATTTTTTTTTTAATTATGGATTTCCTTTATTTGGGTTCTGGTGCTGCTGATGAGGAATTAATTTCCGAAATGGCCATGCAGCTCATTAAAATTATTGTAGCTGGAGTTACCATATGTGTTATGGTCTCATGTTCATTTACTCCACATCCCTTCGAAAAATATGGCTTAAACTTACTATTAGGTATGAACAAAGCGCATTGTTGAAGACTTCATGGTGACTGCAATATGAAGAACAACAATAAAAGCGTCGTTCCATTGCTTGGTTTAACCATGTATTTGTAGAGACTTCGTCTCATGTGCATTTACTCCATATTCCTTTATTGTTTCCTTAAGGAATGACAGAGTAAGTGTCTTCTGCTGTGTTTTCATCTCCCGTCCAGAATAAAATATAGCATAAGCCTACTTGTGCAATATCTTTTGTAGGTGAAACAACATACCCCCTTAATTCAAACAAAAACTATTCTATTTGGTATAGGAAAATCTTTGACACTGACGTCATAAAATATCTAGCGATGCATCATTATCGCATAATTTTACATGCTAGTACTTTGCTAATTTCTATGGGAAAAATCAAATTGCCATTAGAACAGTTTTATTACCATCATGTTCCTGAAGCCATTCTATTTGGGACCTTTTAATATCTAAATTTTTGTAAATTTTGTTAAAAACTAAGGAGTATCTCCCTCATGCAAAGATCTGTCCTTAGGTGATTTTGGCTTTGAATTTAGATCATATTGGTTATTTATTCTCTATCAGTTTTTAACCATAATTGAGTTTATGGTCTTCCTAACGTTAAGATTTTATATGTACTTAAGGGACATAAGTCGTCGAAATGCGCATATGCAGAAATTAAATTCACAGCAACTTCGGTAACTAGTTTTTTTTAATTTGTATGACAAATATTTTTATCAGATAAATGACTAGTTTCCATAATGTCTATAAGAAATACAGTGAGAAATTTACTCTTACCCACATTATAATAAAGAGCGTCAAGTCCATTATTAAGTATTACCTACTACGAAGAAAATTTTGAGGAGAACAAATTTTTTAAAAAAAAATCAACTTTTTAACAGCAACTTGACAGAAGAACCGAAGAATGGATTGGCTAGAAAAAAAATCGGCAAAAGTCGGTAGATAACGGATTACCGTAATTTGCCGAGGTTTGCCGATTGGATCACCTTTTTTAAATCAAACAAAATTAAGTGGGACGTGAAATTTCAAATATGTTTTCTTCAATATAAGTAAAGTGTACCCATTGCAGCTGTTATTAACCTTTTTGAACCCTTCTGAAGCATCAGGAAATTGCTGTTTGAAATAAATTCATATCTGTATTGCTGACGCACTTAATTTAATGATATATAATTAGTAAAATTATTTTAACTCTGAAGATATGTTAGAAATTATCAAATTAGATTGGTAATCTTCAGTTTTAGATATTATATGATTTATTGGTATTTTTCATTCCCAGATGCATGGAAATGAAATTGATGTCGATTTGTCTGTTTCAGATCAAAACAGCTGTTCCCGAAATCCAACAAGATATTAATATGTTCAATTATATTCTACAGTGATTTACCAACTTCAAATGTGTTATCAGTTCATGTTCTTGGCAATGTTGGGCTTAGATCAAATTAAAGGAGTTCTTCTCCAGGAAATTATAAAGTGGTAGACTTTTCCCCATATGTTTTGAATATCGAATCCTAGTGCGAGACATTTTAAAGTGATCTCCTTTTATATAAAACCAGAAACTTTCCACAGGAAGAAAAATGCAACTACCAGATTTTTATTTACAAATCGATAAAAGCAAACCAATATTACAAATCAGAACAAATAAAAATGAAAGATATCAGGCAACAAATAATTTTGGGGAATAATTTGGGGGAATAAATTCATTAAGTTTAGAGGGGAATTTATGATATCAAAGACAATATAGTTTTTGTTAATGATCTAATCGATAATCAAGGTAGAATTTCCCAGGTTTATATAATCATGGAGGTATAATCATGATTATACCTCCATGATATAATGAATAAACGTTCAACTTTATCAAACTGGTTTTCAGAATATTCAAAACTGATAAAAGCAATCCCTGTGAAATGGGTTTCTGTTTTAAAACAAGAGGAATCTTTCAAAACCACAGTGCAAACAAACACAAAAGTATATTTGGAAGATATAAAAAAAAACAAAAATTTCATTTGGAGAAGATTTCTTCAAACGAAATTTACAATATATTGAAGTTAAAAGTATATGAGAAACCATTAGGATTTACAAAATGGCAAACTCAGTTACAAATCGAAGATTTGTTTTTAAAATTAAAGTATACTTTGCATTTTATATTTACCGTCTTGTGGACAAATAAACTTAAACTCTTTCGATGGAAATTTCTACATTTTAGAAAAATGGAAAGTCACTGACAATAATGAATGCAATATATGTAATGTAACAGAAGATTGTGAACACTATTTTATTACTTGCACCTATTATAAATTATTCTGGAAAAAAATCAAAGACATTATATGTAAATGTAAGATCGGATTACACGTTATAAATTCCCTGGTATTTGGCTTTAAGATTAATTGTAGAAAATATGATGGGACTAAATCTCTTTTTAACGGTTGTATTATTTGAAATTTATAAATGCCATTATGTTTCAAACCTTAAAACGGAATATCAATGTTTTCGATTTGTTTCAGAAAGAATTGGAAGAACAGTTATATACATGTCCCGATAAAAAAATATTGGATGACCCGTTTATAAAAGATCTACGAAAAATATTAAATTTCAAATTAAAGCGAATAGAGAGGGGAGCGAATCGTCCCTTAAAGACCAAGGACACCCCAACTCGAATCCAGTGCCAAATGAGCTGTTGCCTCGGTGCCCTTGGACTGTGGGGGACGACAGCTCTTATCCTTACCCTTATCTTTGTTTATCAAGATATTTAAATTAAAACTCAATTTCTGTGAGTTAATATGAGATGTTGTATTGTACAATTAGAAGATTTTGTTGTAACATTTGTATCATCACACTAACAAAATATAGTAAATGTAATTAACATTTTATTTATATGTTAAAATATTTCTTTTGAGGATTAGCTTAACAATTTCTCTAGCGCTTTTTAAATTTAATGTATAATTTTTCAAATCATTAATATAATAACACGAATAAATTTCAACTATCTTGACTGACCAGACCCATTTACTTTTCCAAATTACATTTCTTTTATTTATTTTTTCTGTTTCTTTTTTTTTTTTTCAATTCTTATTCATATATTTTTTTTGAATTATTTTTAAATTTCATTCTTTTTGGGGGTGTTTTTTCTGTCTAATATGATAAAAACCATGTTGATGTTGACACACCACATTGTTTATTGTGCATGCCTCCCTTGGGCACCAGTGGAGACATAGTAGGCCAACAATTTATTTTTGTAATTAGTTTTCAAGAAATGTTTATGTCACATTCCTGATCTTTTGAGCTGCTGGGTCCCTACTGGTTGTACAGGGGACACATGAACAAAATTGTACAAAATTGTTTGATATTTAATAATATTTGTATCGTATATAAATGCTTTATCAAACGTATTGACATGGAATATAAAAATAAAATAAATATAAAATAAAATGTTATTAACATGTCTTCTTTACATACCAAATCCCCTGGTATGGTTATGTGACTAATAATTCAGGTAGAGCCTTGGTGGGATTGTTGTACCACCAAGGACATGTTGAATAAACTTATGAAATTCCCCAAAAAATGTAATATTATCAATTTTTAAATAATGTTGACACTTTTATTCACCTTTATTATACCCCAGCTTTACCTGGCGGTATATAGTGGTAATTATGTCCGTCCGTCCGTCCATTCGTTCGTCCGCCATATGGTACTTATTTTGTGGTGAAAACTCCTGCTAGACCACTCGATGAAATTCATTAAAACTTTTAAACTTCTCATAATGTTTAGTGCATATTCCAATTGTGTACCATCTACTATTTAAAATTTTGATTGTTCTTTTTTTTTTTGGGGGGGGGGGGGGGGGGGGGGNGGGGGGGGCGAGGGGTATATGGATGTGAGTTTTCTTATGTTTTCTAGTTGTAAACTCTATTCCATTATATAGATTTTGACCATTGTTATTAATTCAAATAATGCAGTATGGAATGCTTGAATAAAATTCCTCTCAGAAGGATTGCTTTGGACTTTTTGTGGTCTTCGCTTCCCTTGATCCTTCGGTATTCTACTGCCTTTGTTTTATCTTTTTTTTAAATATTAGTGGAAGTGAAATAATCTTTATATCAATGGTTTTAATTTGACTTAAATAATAAAAGGTTATTGAGGAATTTATCCTACAAATTGCCAAAAATAACTAGATACTCGAATTTATTTTGTTATTAATTTGCAAATTAGAACTGGTTTCAAGTACAAAATATTGTTAACATTTAATCAAGCATTTTGAAGCATATCATCTTAAAAGGGTTGGTCTAGATAATACAGAATTAACTGTAAATATAGTTTTTTGTAGATCCGAATTTCGACAATTCATGTCTTTTCAGTGCAGATCATAACAAAACAGTTTTGAAGACCACAGACCTAAAGATGTATAAAAGTTGAAAGAGAACAAATAACCAATCCGAGCGAAAAACCAAAGTAAGCTAAGAATAGAACTATGCATGAGAGAGGTGCTATCAAGACTTAGTTTTTAACAAAATTGTATAAAGTTTGTATGTATATTTAATGTTTGTTGACGCCATGATCCCGAAAAAACGCGCATGTAGCGTTCCTCGACATCCAGCAATGAATTCCGCTCAAACCGGTTGCAGGGACCATCTTGAGTTTACTATGAGTTATGAGCATAATTAATTGTTGATGGCGTCATGGTGACTTCAAGATGAAGAACAACAATAAAAGCGTTGTTTCATGGCTTGTTTTTCCTATGTATTTGTAGAGATTTTATTATTTGCTTTTACTCCACATCCCTTCATTACTTATTCAACTATGTTTGTTTAAAGATTAGAAAATTAGATTTCTTTAACATCAATGTTACATTATAACCAAACTTAATTTAACATTATCATTCTCAAGATTTAAATGAACTTTACACCAAGTGCAACAACTCTCCATGTATTACTAGTTGACTCGAGAAGAGTGATAATCTAGTAAAAAGGGATAAATGAAGAGGATGGGTACACGTGAGAATCTTGAGAAAGAGAGACAAAAGAGATGATTACGATTGTAATGATGATGATGATGATGAAGACAATGATGAGAATAGAAGCGACGAAGTTTGAATTCCAATACTTCTGTACTGTTCATAATCCTGAAAAAGTCAAATGAACATTTATACATAAATAGAAGTTATATTTTTTTCGTTCTTAGTTCGATTAAAATAATAAATAATTTATTAATGTTTTTGTCTCATCAAATTTACGACGACATTTAATTGTCTTGCTTCATTAAATTACTACTAATTAAAAACACCAAAATATTATCTACTTGTTTGATCTGAAACGTAATTAAAGTCAGCTGTCAACAGTATTTGAAGTGTTAAACAGTTTCATATAAATTACCAAAACGAGGTCAAATTTATACGAAAATAAAGCTTCAAATATTACGCTTCTTGTCAGTTTTTACACTCAAATAATTCAAGTTTACACCAATACCCATTGACTTAGTGATTAAATGGACATAAAATCTAAGCAATATTTCTCTGAAATAGCTTGATAAAAATGCTATAAACGACTTTTTATAACCGTAACGTCAATAACTCAATTTGTTTAAGAGTTACACTTAATATAAACAGCAAGGAAAAATTTATGGGAGACAATAATATTTTCATTAGATCATTTCGCTCGCGTTGTCTCCCTTACGGCAATTTTTAGATTTTCACGATTAATATAAATTACTTATTTACAAATGCAAATGAGAATAAACATATGTATAAGTTAGTATAATGTCCACAAAACTTGCCGAAGCAACAAAGAAAGATACATTAACGGTATAAAATGTCTTAATGTCATTTTTATTAGCCATACTTAGTGTCGTTCCAATTTACTTTATGTGAAAGTCGCGCGAGTTGTAGCAAGCCTGTGGATATTTATTTCACCTCGTAGAAAGCTGATCTCTCATCTTACCATTTCAAAAAAGGTTAGTGAAAAAATTTATATATATATATATATAGGTAGAAGACAATTTAAACATATTAAGCAACCTTTTCTGATTTATAGCTAGATGTCGTAAGGAGTATTACTTATCACAGACAACCATTGAATATTTGGCCACGTGGTAAACTAAGCATCACCATCATTTGGTCTAAGTAGTAAATGGATTTTCTTTAAAGATATTTCTCACGCAGCTCTCTCTAGCTTCATATATATTCGTCCATGTTTGCATGTTTTTCATATACTTGCTGCCAATCTTATCTATTTTACAAGAGAAATCCACAAAAACGGTGAGACTAAAAGGTTACTTTAAGTTTTAATAAACAATACAGAAAAATCATAAACTAAGGTAAATAAAGGCACATGGAGAACATTTGTGTTGCAACTGACCTAACATATTTTTCTATTCATTGCTAAATTAGTCCAACACAACACTATAATTACCTAACATTGGATACTGTTAATGAAAACAAAGCATACATCAAGTAATTATGAACAACGATACAGTTTTACCCTTATAGCTGGATTTTGCCAGCGCCGATACAAAGTCCGACTGTCTCGAGTTCTTATTCGTCGTTTACATTTGTTATTCGTATTTCATATCATGATTATATAACAAAAACAATATTCTATCTTATGTTTATTTATATCTGTCTGCAAGTCATATTCTTCGCTTGTTCCTTTAATTTTGCTCCTTGTTCGCTCCTGATTTAGAAATAAAATATATTTTATTTCATTTGTGTTTTTGTTGAGTTCTCTGTCGGATTAGATATTCAGTCAATTGCTGGTGTTTCTTCCTGCCTTTTTAACCAATAAATTTTGTTTCAATATATTTAATGTGACTGCAAGGCATTTTAAGGAAAATATATAAACAAAGAAACAACACCCAAAACCCCTCAGTGCCATATCCAAAAGAGACACAATTAATTGCAACGAAATTATAGACATCTGAAAGGCTCAATTTAATTATTTTATTTTTCGACCCTTGTCCGGGTCGTTGAAAAAACATAAAATGAAAGAAAAAGATATATATATATATATATATATATATATATATACACAAAATTATGATTAACAAATCTAAACCNGCTGGATTTTGCCAGCGCCGATACAAAGTCTCTTATTCGTCGTTTACATTTCGTCGTGTGAATATTATACTGTTATAACTCCACTTTTTGAAAAATTGGAGATAACAATGCAGTTCGGCTAATTTTATACTGATCTATCTCCCTACGGTGAGATCACTCTACATTAGTGAGTTTTTGTATGATTTTCAGGGTACCCCCGTTGTTATATCTCCATTGTCCATTAGAAAAGCATGGACATCCGGGTAGCGAAATCGTAAGAAAGTTCAATCCTGTAGTTGCTATAATGTTACATCTCCAGGACTTATAACATTTTTTGTGTTTTTAAAGTAAGATTTTGAAAATCAGAATGTTACAACAGCCAAAAAGGGGGGAATTACTTCTTTAATGTAATGAATTAACTTCATTTAAAAGATTAATTTTACTTGCTTTTTATGTACAAAATGTCGTTTTTAAACTTTGAGGCAACTTTCTACCAACAGTTTGGAAAAAATAGACCTCAAACTTTAAGTCGATTTTTCTCAGTTCCAGGAAATTGTGATATACAACAGTATAATATTCACACGACGATTTGTTATTCGTATTTCATATTATGATTATATAACAAAAACAATATTCTATCTTATGTTTATTTATATCTCTTATATCTGTCTGCAAGTCATATTCTTCGCTTGTTCCTTTAATTTTGCTCCTTGTTCGCTCCTGATTTAGAAATAAAAGATATTTTATTTCATTTGTGTTTTTGTTGAGTTCTCTGTCGGATTAGATATTCAGTCAATTGCTGGTGTTTCTTCTTGCCCCTTTTAACCAATAAATTTTGTTTCAATATATTTAATGTGACTGCAAGGCATTTTAAGGAAAATATATAAACAAAGAAACAACACCAAAAACCCCTCTGTGCCATATCCAAAAGAGACACAATTAATTGCAACGAAATTATAGACATCTGAAAGGTTCAATTTAATTGTTTTATCTTTCGACTCTTGTCCGGGTCGTTGTAACAATAAAATGAAAGAAAAAGATATATATTTTAGATATATATACACACACAAAAATTTATGATTAACAAATCTAAACCATATTCAAATGAGCCTTGACATTAAATTTAAGGCCCGGGAAAGGTGTCATTCACTTTTTATCATAAAATATATGTTACAGTAAATGTGTGTAATTAGGAATAACGTGTAATTACTGTTTTTTTTTTTTTTGGAATTTCATGTAATTACTAGGTAACTTAGGAATTACATGAAATTCCTTAAAAGTCAAGTAATTTCATGAAGTTACTGAAAAAAATCTTGAATTTTATAGGCATTTATTGAATTCAAATGCTGAAAAATACAAAGTTTAGTTCATGAAAATTATGTATTCAGGATAATGATTAATATAGAGAATAAAACATTAAATACTAACAGTTGCCGAAAATTACAATCACATGCCACAATCTACCAGGGAATATGCATATAAAACTCTTTAATGTATACGTATAAATTTTGAGATTCTACATATCAAAATTCATTGCACAGTCAACGCAGCCCGACTAACAACCCGATTGTTGACAATCTCACCTCCATGGGCTAACTAAGGTATGGATGCAAAATTGATCGACAATTAGCATACTTTCCTTTGAAATTACTATGAGGTATGAGTTAAGCTCATTGTTGAAAGCCTCGTGGTGAAACCAAGACGAGGAACAGCAACAAAACCGTTGTTCCATTCATTGGTTTTGCTATGTATTTGTAAAAACTATGTCTCATGTGCATTTTCTCCATATCATTTCATTGTTAAACAAGTCTCTCATCTTTTGCGTTTAAGGCCCAACTTATACGGGAAATCAAAACAAACATCATATTTTTTTTTATCATTAATAAGAACCAAAAGATCCGACATGTTTAATCAAAGACCTAGGTAAAGGGCAGAGGGGTGTTTGGAGGAGATACATGGAGGGAAAGGGCATCAATAATGTTTTCAATAATTTTTGCCCAATCCCGATATTCATTTGAGTTATAAAATATTGTTAGACAAATAAATATCCTTTATCATGCAAAACTTATCACAAACTTGAGGAACGATAATTTTTTATTTCATAACGAGGTCACTAGTAAAAATTTCAAAACTATAAAAATTGGTTTTAGACAACATCTCTATTTCTAAAAAAGTTTTGGATCTATGAAAATATGATACTGTTGTGTCTTAATATAGTTGAACAGTGACCAGCGTGCATTTTACAATGGATGAAATCATAGAAATGTATACAATGTAATAATCTGTTATATTAGAATAAATGTATTTCGATAACAATATATTTTCATTTGTGTTGATATTAATATTTATCTATAATAAAGACGATCTTACAAGTTTTATTTTAGAACCAGTTAAGGACAAGTAAAGGCAATGGCACTCATCCAATCTCATTTTTAATAATCTTGTTCTTCCTGATATGCTGGTGCTCACAAAAATTGAAAATTCACTTCAAGTTGCTCAAAACACTTGAAAACAGTGCAACTTATTAATAAAATGGATCCTAGATATAGTGTGCGTAAACCCGAGTTGGCAAGCCTGGGCTTTTTAAGTGGCGAAGACAGAGTAAAACAACTGCGATAGGGACACGCACACAAAATTTGTGTTATAAATGCCAAAACTACTGTAAACAAAATGTTTTGTAAAGTTCGCAAAAGGCACATATCTAACATCTGATAATGTCAATTTATTTTGCTGTTCCAAAATTTGAGGAGTAAACTCAATATAATTTTGTTTACTGTTACTAAACCGATTGGAATGCGCTTCCAAACTCAATTAAAGCTGTTAAAATGATTATTCATTTGAAATCGAATCGAAGCATTTTCAAATAATTCAAATTAAAAGTACATCGAATTTTTTAGGGGGAGGGGGCAATTGACAAATTGTGCCATATATGAATTAATTTTACATTTTAATGTATTACCATTCAAGGACTCAAGTAAAAATAATCTCTGGAAATTTATCAGATTACTCTGTGTTTTTTTAGCCTACCTAGCATATTTCATAAATGTACTAATTAACAATATGACAAACCCCTTTGGCATGCTATGCTGAACAGCCAACATGCAAGTTGGAGCTTGTTTTATAATTAATTTGAAGCATTTTGAGGAAAAATAAAGAATCGAATTAATCTTCGTTACAATAAAGCCAATGAATAAAATGTTCGCCTTTTGTGTCTCTATTCCTGAAATTAACGATGTTTCCTCAGAATCGTCATATTAACGTTTTCTTTATTTCAAAGCGAAATTTTGCTACACTTTTATTTTCACATGAATAAAGTAAATAAGATTTTCACAATACGTATAGAAATGTTTTGTTATTGAATATATGTTGAAAACAATTACCTTGCAACAAATTCTGTCTGGAAAATTCAACTTCTACCATCAAACATTGTTGGACGACAGAGTAAAAAAAGTACAACTGTACTTATTTTTAAAGCAATCAACATTTTAATTGTAGATTTGAACATGAAAAAGGGGATAACAGGTTACATCTACAATGGCTGAAAATTACAATTACATGCTACAGTCTGCCGGGGAAAACACATGCAAACACAAATAAGACAAAGGACAAACGTAAACAACGATAGGAACTCGGGACAGCCGGACTGGGTTCCGGCACTAGCAAAGGTTAAACGCGAATGCTATGTCCATGACATTTCTTAAAAGTTGCATTGTGCACATGTTACACTGATTAATGCTATTTCTTTCCGTATTCTGCTTTTGTCTGATTAATTAAAAAAAAAATATCTAAAGATTTTAAATATCAAGCCATCAATCAATATGTATAATATATATATATATGTTTTGTGTTTTCATCATATTAAGACTTCATTAATGGCCATACAGCTCATCAAAAGTTAACATATGTGTTATGGTCTCATGTTCATTTACTCCATAACCTTTCGTAAAATATTCTTTTAACTAACGATATGATTTCATTTGTGTTAAGAGTGCTATAAGAATATATGCAATTAGTAAAAACCTACCAATGGTGTAAAGCACAAATCAAACTATAAAAATAAGATGTGTCGATATTAAATCAAATATTTTTTTTATTTTTATTTTTTATTTTTTTATTTATTTATTTTTTTGTTGACTTGAAAAGGTAGGAAAAAGTATTTTATCATACATACAGCTATAAATAGAACATTATTATAATTTTTCATATCTGTGACTACTTATCAATTATCACTGACAATAATATTGACTGGATAAGGTTAACATTTGTTCTGCATATCAATATATTCATCGTAGATATTGAGATATGCACATGAGCATGGCAGAAAAGACAATTTAACAACGCTTTTATTGTTGTTCTTAATCTTGAAGTCACCAAGAGGCCTTCGTCAATGAGCTTTGTTCATACATCATAGTAAGTTCAAGACGGCCCAAGCACTGGTTTGAGTGGAATTCATTGCTAGATGTCCAGCAACGCTACATCCATATTATTTCACGTCATGGATGCAGGAT
This sequence comes from Modiolus philippinarum, assembly GCA_002080025.1. Taxonomy (NCBI): domain Eukaryota; kingdom Metazoa; phylum Mollusca; class Bivalvia; order Mytilida; family Modiolidae; genus Modiolus; species Modiolus philippinarum. The sequence goes on along the minus strand of MJUU01054841.1, from coordinate 119,100 downwards.
CCGCAAAAAAAATTAAATCAATTGGCAAAGTGTGCAATCGTTGTTATCCTTTGCCTGACAAAAACACCCACAAAAGACAATCCTAACATATATAGAACTGTATGGGGCTCTCATTGACTCAATGATAAGAAAACTTGGCATCATAAAATCATGAGATTTGGGAACAATAAATGACAGAATATATAAAATGGACAAAATAAAAGTATGATAGTGTATGTCTCAAGAATAATAGGATCTTGCATAAGGTCAGATTAAAGATCGGGATATCTTTCACAAGTGTAAGAAATTTCGTCTTTTCTCGAGTGGAGTGTAGCGAAACGAGAGGAAAAGACGTAGAATTTCTTACACGAGTGAAAGATATCCCGATCTTTAATTTTGATCTGATGCAAGATCCTATTTCTTCCATAAAAAGCGAAAAGAAACGTCCGGTAACCTTTAATATTTGAACAACGTTGTCGCCATTTGAGTATTCTTTACATTGTGACGTCAGGTGTTTTATGACGTTAAGTCATGGTTACGATTGTTGTATCACAAAAATCAACACGTCTGGTTGGTCATTTACCGTTGTAAGATGAGGTCGCGTGCATCGATCTCACATGGGTTATCGCCCATTGTAAACCGCCATTTACAGAATAACAAGTACACCATAGCTGAGATGTAGAAAGATCATTTTAACAATAAACCTGAAAAATACAAATTAATCTAAATATGGTCGAAAACACACGTCCAACACTGAAGGGTTTTTTTTGCCGAGAAACGCCATGGTAAGTCCCTACAGTGAAATAGATTATACAGACTTTCTCATTAGACAAAGTTATCTTTGTGACCGCCGTATTAATAAGGCTTAAATATGTCTGTCTTGTACGATTATTTCAAAAAAGTTCTTTAAAGATATAAGTCCCTTGTGGAAAAATTTGAAATTTCGGTCCGAACTTTAATTCAAGATTCTCTTTTTACTTAATACTGGGATAATTATTTCTTTTACCGTCTACGACCTTTAAATGACCGTTGCTGTTGAGATTCTACCGGACACTACCACAAAGGAAGGGGAGGTTTTGCGCACCATACAAACGCAGTTAAACCCGCCATTTCTTTTGAAATGCATTTAACAAGTCAGGGCCATTGCGGTCGACAATCTTTCCGGTGGATTTAAACCTGTTTTACGTTTTTTTTACGTTTTGCCTCTTTGACTTCGTCTCTTGACAATTCTTTTAGGTAATTTTATTATTACCTCCATATACTATATCCAAAACATTTGCGTATCCGATATTAGTTTTGTAGTAACAGTGTCCACGATTTTGGGCAAAGTACACAACAATGCTTTCAACTTTCAACTCATTGCGTTTACATTTAAATTAATATGACAGCTCATGCATGCAAAATGATATAAAGCCAACAAGATACTTAAAAACATAAATATATAGCTCTGTAGGTTATGTCGAAGTATCTAATGCACAAATATTAACAAAGAACTTCATATGAAACATCATAATGCACACTACATTGTTGCAGGAAGAAAGGGATAATATTTATAACCAAACAGCAAAAATAATTGTATTTGAAAAGGAAGCGGTGGGCGTTTTCATCGTTTTGTTTTGATTGATAGTCTGGAAGACCTACATTATCAGGGGCTTTTTAGCATGTGCTGCAGTTTTGAAAGTCTACCAGCAATCATGATAAAAACCGTACCCACACAGTTTCGATACAAAACATTACTGAACATTCCAAAAACGTGTACATTCAAATCCTGTAAATTCAAAATTTCATGTATAAAAATTAATAAAAAAATATCCTCAAATACTTGCAGAAAGTTTGACCCGTGTTGTAAAGATCGGCTCACACTTACCCTCAAAATACTTACTTGTCGTTGAGTTGCCATGAAAGGTACATTAAATCTCTTGATGTAGAAAAAAACTTAGAAGGACGGTTAGATTGCCGACTTGTACAATGTACTTCTTTTACTTTCCGTCTAATAAGAAAGTGAACACATTTATTAAGCCTTTGTGTGTCTTGTCTTTTTTTCTAGTTAGTTTACTTTATATCTATAGGAGTCCAGGATGATGTTTATTTCGCTGAACTTGATTACTCTTTATTCAGGGGCCGACTCCGACCTGCCGTGCGGTGTGGGTTTTTCTCACCGTTCATTGAAGATCTTATGGTGGCTTTGAGTTGTTGTTATTACTCCCCGTTGGGTCGTTGTCTCTTTGACACATTCCCCGTTTCCCTTCTTTTTTCTACTAATAAGAAATTAAGTATCGATTGCTAGAACACTTTGTCAGCTGATTTAATGTTTGTTATCTACCCTGCACCAGTGAGTAATAATAGACATGGGTGTAGCATTGTTCGTCATTTAGCGAACAGAGTTTTCAAGAGCCGAAGTCCATGAGACAAAAAGAAAAATCAGGTGGAAACAATGAAATTGTCCTGACTTGGTAGAAATTATGGGTTCGGATTTATGGCGCGCCAACCCCCCCCCCCCTTTCTAATGCGGTAGTGTCCGGTGGCAACTCAACAGCAATTGCTATTGAAAGGTGGTTGACAGTTAAAGAAATAATCATCCCAGTACTAAGTAAAAAGAATTTTGAATTACAGTTCGTTTCGCAATTTCAAATTTGTCCACAAGGGACTGATATCCAGTAAAGAACTTTTTAATGATCGCATGAGACGACATTTTTTAAGCCTTGTTTATAGTAAGGCTGTCACGGAGATAACTATGTCTAATGAGAAAGTCTGTATGATTTGTGCTAGCTCGTGCGTAACGAATCAACTGTAAAACATACACTCCGTAAGCAGTAGAAGCTTGAATATTACTGTCCATGGTAGGGAAATTGATAATTTTGAGATTAAAATCGTCCCTTTTGTCGTAAATTTTAGCACTGAAATGATCATTTTCGTGAAATATGAGATTTAAGTCCAAAAAGACGCAATATGGTGGTTTCTGTGGTTTCCTTCACCTCTAGTTCTGGATGATATATTGATGGAGTCCATTTAGCAAAATAATTTATGCGTTATTAATGGAAAGAACTATATCTATAAGCGAGATTGAAGGATCTAGCATCTTTTATTTTTTGATCTTTTACGAATCCCTTAAGATTTTCAGCCTCGAAAGAATATAAAAATTAGTCTGTGAGTAGAGGAACACAATTAGTGCCCACTTGTATGCCAACTTGCTATTGATAAATAGCACTTCCAAATAATACAAATATATCACCAATTGAAAAATCCAGCATTTTTCATCGTAGCATACTGTCCCTTTTAATTTGTTTTGAAAGTTGATTTATCACCTAATACACTTATTTTTAATCGGCAAAGGCTTTTTGAATGATTCATGATTGTTAGTCTATCATAAGGAAGCATGGTACACAGTGTAGAAAAATCAAATATTTTTAGAGAATGTATTCTAGAAAATGAACGGAATATAAGCTTCAAATGCAGAACCAAGAATAAAGATAAATATACCCTAACACTAACAATGACTTCAAATGAAGAACAAAGAATACAAGCACTGTTCCATTGCTCGGTTTATCAATTATTTGTAGAGAATTTCCCTCATGTGAATTCAAGCCATAGGACGAAAAAGACAAAGTAGGTATAAAACCAAAGGAGTAATCATTAGCTGCAATGTTCCTGACCTGGTTCAGGCATTTCAAAAGGAATGAAGGGTGAAAGGGGTTTTATGATCTGCCAAACATCTCTTTTCAAAGCGATAGTGTTCGGGAGCATCTCAGCAGAAACTGCTATTGAAAGGTCGAAAAGTACTAAGAAAAACAATTCGGACAGAACCTTCAGAATTTTCCACAAGGGATTCATATCTATGTAAGAACTTTTTAAATGATCGTATGAGACAGCACTTTTTGAAATCTAACAAATATGAATACATAATGAAGAGAAACAAGTTCTACAGAACTTAAATTTATTGCTTTTTTTGCATTTTTGTGTTTTATTTTATAAAATGTATCGGCGTCCCTCCCTGTTTTGGGGAAATCTAGTAACATCTACCAATATCCAGTATTATTGGTTAAATATGTTATAATGAATGCTTTTGCTTTTACGAAAGGATATTATTTTGCTTCACACATACAGTACACATATATTATTCAAGGTATGTTCAGATTTTTTCCCATTATTCTTTACTTCCCTCTTAATTTATTTTAAAGGAAAGTCATATCACTTATTCATTAAAATGCCCAAATTAAAAGTCTTAAGTAAAATACAGATATAAAAAATGATTCTGATCAAAATCTTGATATGAGCATTTACAATTTATATACTCAAATGTATCCTGTTGCACAAGTTACGGGCGACAGCTGAAAATTAATACTTTCTAAACTACCTATTTACATGGATTAATTAAAATATATTTACAATTATATCATAAAACATATTTTTCAAAATATGAATGCAGGTGCAGCTAAGCGTTCAGATTTGTGAAAGCTTTTAACAAAACAATACCAGCTTGTAGATGCAATAGTTATTACAGATTAAATTAGATAATTTTCAATTTTTAGGGTATATTTGTTTCGTTGGACAGTATAGAGACAAGTACGAAACAGCAGGTGGCAGCTGCAAATCTATATGAACTGCACTCAGTAATACTTCAAGGAAAAACTTGATTATTTAAGGTGGCTCACTCATGGCATTTTTGATTTTGTGTCAGATTTCGGAACTCTCGTGGTTTTTTATGACTACATAAAAGTGTACACGGACCCCCACTTTTTATTTAATTAATGTCTCCTATAGGACCTGATAAGTTTTTTATAAAGTTCTTGATATAACTTCCTAGCTTTTAGACAAAAATAAGTCCTGATGTTAAATTAAGGGGAAATCCAAAGAAATCCATTTCCCTTCACATTTTTCAATATCTTGTATCTCTGTAAAAAGCACAAGGACCTATATATTTCTTCTACCATTTCTTTCAATCTAATCAATTAAAATGGGTTTCAGAAAATCCTTCATAGTAGTAACTTCAGGAGTGAGCCTCCTTAAATGTTAAATGTTTTCAATGGTGAAGATTTGTAGACGATCTGAATTTTTCTAACCATCGTTACGTAAATAATTAACACAATACAACACCTCTGTTAATTTAGTTTCTGCTTATGTGCATTTCGACAACTTATGTCTCATCAGTGCAGATCAAATCAACAGTTTGAAATCCATATACCGACATATGTGTAAAAGATGATAGATATGATCTAAATAGTAAAGCTAAAATTAACTAAGGGCAGAGCTAAGCAAGAGGGAGTACCCCTTACTTTTAAACTAAATTTTGTTGAATTAAGATAGTGCATGTTTACAAATAAATCCGTTTTCGGACCAGCACTGAAGTACTGAAGTAAATTGATTTTTATACATGAATAATAGTATTAATCTAATTAAATCTTAATCTTCAGGATTCTAATGAATTTCCATCTATATTGATTTTGTGACACTTTATGTCATTAGCGGTTTTTTTTTACATTACCTTAAGGCCTGTGTGATTGTTTCTACTCCATTTTTAATCATCATTTATGTGCTTCCAAATATTTGAGTATATTAGTAAACGAATATCAAAGCGAGTAGGGAGAGAGGGGAAATTCTTAAACCAAACATCTATACTGAAGAGATTGTCAAATTTGTCATATTCAAAAATCAAATCAACTACTGGGTCGATGCCTCTGCTGGTGCACTGTTATTCTCCGAGGGTTTTCACCAACCCAGTAGTCAGTACTTTGGTGCTGACCCGGAAACCGATTTTATTTGGAATCTTTTTTCGAAATTTTGTTAAAAATTGAGGAGTATCTCATTCATGGAAAGCTCTGTCTTTGTCTGATTTTGGCTTTCCATTTAGATCATATTTGATAATTTGTTTTCTTTCAGGTTTTAAACATCTTTGAGTTTATGGTCTTCCAAATGTTTATAGACTCTAAAGTTTCTATTATACTCACTAATACTTTGACTGCTATCAAAAACCTGGTTATAAATTTCTGTAACAAAGTATATGAAAACAGTGGTGTCAATCATTTTTGGAGTGTAAAAAATTCATTTGAAGTTCTCGATAAATTCAATGCTTATAATGCCCCTTTTGTATCAATTGAAAGTTTTGATTTCTCTACCCTCTATACTACCTTACCACATAATCTTATAAAGGAAAATTTCAGACGTCTTATTCAATGGGCATTCAAAAAATCCGATTGTGAATATATATGTTCTAATTCCTTTAAAACACATTTAAGTGATACAAAACAAAAGAATTCAACTAATTGGACTTGTTTTGATATGATTTCAGCACTTGAATTTTTACTTGACAATATATTCATTCGTTTCGGTAACTGTATTTATCGCCAGGTCATAGGAATTCCTATGGATACCAATTGTGCACCACTTATAGCGAACCTCTTTTTGTACTGCTACGAATCTCAGTTTATGACCAACATCAGCAAAGACCCATCTAAACAGCATTTAATTCAAAAGTAACAACACTTTCCGATATTTGGATAGTATTTTAACTTTAAATAATGACGACTTCAATACGTATTATAAGGACATCTACCCTAAAGAACTTACTTTGGATGAAGCCAATTCTGATAATCATCATTGTCCGTTCTTAGACATAAATTTTGATACAACGAATGGTAAATTAGATGCTAAAATTTATGATAAAAGGGACGATTTTTCTTTTCCCATAGTTAATTATCCATTTCTGGATGGCGATGTTCCATTAGCGCCATCATATGGTGTTTATATATCTCAACTTGTTCGATTTGCTCGAGTATGTAATAACGTTTGCGATTTTAATGAACGGAATCTTTTCATAACTGAAAAACTATTACATCAGGGTTTTCGTTATCACAAACTAGTTAAAACCTTTACTAAATTTTATAATCGATATTAAGACTTAGTTCATAAATACAATGCAACCTGTTAACATCTAATCAAGGCTGGTATTTCACATCCCTTATTTTACGGTAATGTTTTACAT
>MJUU01054841.1:60327-99164 GCA_002080025.1 Modiolus philippinarum | reverse complement strand
TGGCAACTGGTTGAAACATAAAAATCCAATCTTGTAGAAAGCCTTAAACATACGAAATTTTAATTTACATTAATATTGCTCTTGACAATTCTGTTCGGTAAATTTCTTATTATCAGACATTTTTTTCAATATGCAGATGTAGATAGCTCTGCTTGTATTGAGACTAAAATATCATCAAGTGTATTTGTTGTTTCTGCCAAGTATATTTGTGTTTATCTATTTTGCCAATAGGGGAAATTTTTCCTGTCCTATATTGTTTCCTAATAATTCGCAAACAATCCTCCTATTTTCAGAAACTGTACTTCGAATAAAGTACTTTTTAATTAATCAGTCTAACACAGAAGTCGAGATGACATTGTAGTTTCTCTATATTCCCATGTTCTGTTTCACTGTAAAAGAAATATACATATTGTTTCTATCTAAAGCTGCGACCAACTTGTCTTGTAGATAACAGGAAACTGTTACAATGACCAAAAATCACAATCACATGCCACAATCTACCAGGGAACCGAATAAGAAAAACAATACAATGCAAAAGACAAACGTAGACAACGATAGGTACTCGGGACAGCCGGACTTATACCGGTACTAGCAGGAGCTAACGGTAGGGTTAAACCGGTTTATGGGTACCCAAACCTATTATATTAAAACATATTATATTCAGGTAACACTTTGTAGAGATTAAAGTAAAGAAAATTGCATATCAATTGCTGTACATAGAATTTTTCAGATCAAATAGAATTAAATTTGATTTTTTTTTACAGTTAATGTTGTGCTTTTGTTTGGTCAATAAAACAAGAAACTCCACAAAGTTGCAGACAGATGAAATGATCTAAGGTATAGTTTTAATAAATACAAAAGGATGACTTTTGAGGAAAGAGCAAAGCTAATTGTTGAAAGCCTCATGATGACTCACAGTAACGAAAAACAATAAAAGCGTTGTTCAAATGTTGGTTTTACCATGTATTTGAATGTTCCTTTTTCGTTTATTCGATTTTAGATTTTGCTTCTAGAGTTTCCGTTTGATAGTCTAATCATGATAAAGTTTTGCGTATATTCTGATTTGGATGGTCTGGAAACTATTTAAGATGCATTTGAGATTTCAAGATTTCGTTTCAAATAGAGGAAATGACAGTTGATCAAGCAACATGGGTATTTTTTAAGGTTATAGACAGTTTAAAGAAATAATCACCCCAGTACTTAGTACAAGGAAGAATCTTGAATCAGAGTTCGGACAAGTACTTCAAATTTTTCCACCAGGGACTGATATCTATTAAAAAAAGTTAATAATATATCTTTGATGGTCACGTTTAAATCATTTGTTTACCACTGATAACTTTTTCAGCCTTTTGGCAAAAACAAAGTAAGACAAAGCGTAAGATTTGTATAAAGGAATATTAAATTTGGGCTGTTTACTTCGAATTTGCAATATCTAAAGTGACCTTATAATATGACACAAGTGACAGGAAAAAATGTCAGATGACAGAGGAGAAAATTATCCTTGTTACCATTTAATTTATTGACCTAAAACACATCTCGTTAAAAACTCATTCAAATTGAGATTAAAACAAAGATACTGTATTAATCGCATCATCGGAGTTTTTGTGTGAACAAATTCCTGCATACGTTTACAATGAGTCTATCGACTAGCATATGCCGCTTATGCCTAGTACAAAAGGTTCGTCCATCTTTGTTTTAAAGTCGTAAATTATGCCATGGTACACACCTGTCAATCTCATTAGCATCTTTGTTGTTTACCGTTAGTATCGAAAAAAAATCTATATATTAAAATGTGAAACTAATGCATTTGTAACTGTATTTGACTGGTATTGAAATTGAATAAAAAAAAGACATTAAAGGTATGAATTCTGATGAGTGTTCTCTTTTTATTGGAACAGTTTCTTTGTTCTCACTTTGTGTTGGATAACTTTTCAAAAAAAAAATCTTTGGCGACAATGTAGGACAAGGTCAAGAGCAATATTCGATTTCGATATTATTTTTTTTTCGCCAGAAACGTTCTATCATGGTATTAAATATCTATAAGTGGTCGGTACCAAATTCTTTATAGTTCATAATGAATCTATTTTTGATTTTTTTTTCGTCAATTAGAATCTTTATTGCAGTTGTCACATGCAGTTGCGGATGCATTGATACATTTTAAATTCATTAATTGTGTTGCTGTTCCTTTCCTTGAACGGGACAGTCACTGGTGTTGTGACTTTCATCCTCTCAACATCTACGAGTTTTTATCGCAAAAGTACTGTATAGCAAAAATGCCATAAAAAACTTGAAACTGTTAAGTATAACTCCGCTCTGACAACGTTGTTTGGTAATTTTATTATTATCCCATTTACAATTTTTGTTCTTTAACAAAGAGCTCTTCGATTAAATTTGTATTAAGAGTTTTTAAAAACTAAGAAATCTTTTTCTTGCCGTTATCGAAGTTTTGGAAGACTAGACCGATAATACCCTTTAAGACTTTGAATCTGCCAGGAGAGGTGTTGGCATAGATGTGAAAAAAATGGAAAGAACTGTTAAAAAGTAAATCACAGCAGGAAACGCTTTTAGTATAACGACCACAAATTTTAATCGCAGGCTACAATCCACCAATGCACTACACGGCAAAAACACAAATGAAACTAAAGATATATTTTGATCAACGATAACAACTTAGTAAAGATAGGTTTTTTACCGGCACTAGCAAAATCCAGAGATTGGGTTTAACTTTGACGGATACCTCCTTTTCTATATCCCGTTTCCCTATGGTACACAAAAACTTAAAACAGGTAAACTTCAAACCACTATCTCGAACAAATAAAGGGATCTGGAGTAAATCCCTATGAATACATGGTACGTTTAAGCCAATGGAACAACGCTTTCATTGTTGTTCTTCATGATTATGAAAGGCGCGAAATGCTTTCAAATTCCAGTTTTAGCTTTAATTCTAATAACGAGACTAAAAACGTCAAGAACTTATTGTTCTTAAAAGATTTTTACAACTTATATCTATGTAATGATTGCATATAAATTGACAATGAAGTAATAGCGAGAAAATGCGCATGAGACAACCAATGAAGGGAGTAAAAACAAATGAGAAAAAAATCTCTACCAATACATGGGAAAAACAAAGCAATGGAACAACGCTTTTATTATTGTTCATCATCTTGAAGTCGCCAGGAGGCCTTTCAACAAGAGCTATGCTCATACCTCATAGTAAGTTCAAGACGGTCCCTAGCACTGGCTTGGGAGGAATTCATTACTAGATGTCGAGCAACGCTAAATCCGCGTATGATCGTCAACAAACATAAAATTAACTGGCAGAGTGTTCTTAAAACCGCTGTCATCCGTTGTCCAACAAAAAGACCAATTAAAGGCTATCACAACATATAAACATCCAGAGAAGACTCATCAAATTGTAGGAAAACTTGGAATGATAAAAAAATAAGATATGAGTATAATAAATAGAATGGTTAGAATAACATTGGGAAATTACAAAAAAAAAATAATAATAATGAAATGCCACATTATATATAGTGTTTCAATATAAGATAATATTTTTAATTTGATATCGTTTGAGGGGAGCGACACTATCATTTCAGCGACATATTTTGAGTAATTCTGTATATCATTTCAGTGACGTCTTTTCTACGTGTAATAAATGAATTCAGCGACTCCAAGTTTTAAATAAATTATATAAATATATAAAATGAAATATAACCTCATATAAAGAAATAAATAAAATATACATTAATAAAAATTTCCAAAGAAGGTCAAGTGGATAGAGTACCGGTTAGAGAGGTATTTCTCGGAGGTATTAGATCAACGTCAATGAATACGGGACTGTTTTGGTAGGAATTCTTGTGTAGTTGATGGCGAAAATGAGTGCCTCTATAAGGGTAAAGGCGCTGAGAATTGACAGTATTCCTGGCCCATTAAGCTTACAATTTTCTAATGGAAACAAACTATAAATTTACTTGAAGTGTCTGTTATCATTCGAGACATGAAAACTGACGACTATATAAATACCCTAGAAATGGAGACGGATAGGTGTGTAAAGAAGACCTAATGAGTGGGTTCTCAAGTCAAAACTTGGCAAAGCTTACATGACCACTCATCTTTGGAGATCTTTGCATTGCAATCTCAAGCTCTGATGATTCTACAATACATGTATACACGATTAGTGGTGGATATATAAAGATACTGAGGCGACAGTCCAAACAATTTCAAATAAGTTAATTCTATGAACAATAATATGGTGACTGTAAATAATATATATTCTGCTAAAATACTACTCCACCTCCAGCTTTTACAGGTAAATGTCGCTGAATCGATAAAATAAAATGTCGCTGAATTTGTTTGTTTTTTGTCGCTGAAATGATAATGTCGCTGAAATGAAAGAAAGTGGGAAATGTCGCTGAATTTATTATCTCCGCGTTTGAGACATTTGATTATAGTGGAGAACTGATCACATGACCAACTATATGTTTGAAGATTGACTAGAAAACAGTATGTCAAAAAGTTATATCGCATGTTATTAAAAATAGTAGGCAAGTTTCTATGAATGTTGCTTAATTCATTTTGATGTATTTTTTAAAGAATCAATTACATGTATATATAATACACGCTTTGATTATATCAATGTGTTTGAACTTTTAAATATTCTAAATTTTTGAAATATTTCAATTGTATGTTACATTAAATTATTTAAGCAAAGGATAAAAATGACCTTTTCAGTGATTCTGTAAATTAATAATATAATAATTGTAGTCTGTGGATGAGGTCGATACGATGTTTTATTACATAATGATTATATTAGTGTTAATCTATTGGATGAAAACCTGTCACATGATATTCAATAAAAAATCGAATTGACTCGCTTTCACTTTCGGTCTGCTTAAAACGATATTGACTCGCGAAATCTATTTTGAGAATCTATTTCAATAGCAAATGAAAAACAGATTTTAATTCCATATTGCACTAGTGCATATATGACTTCAATTTCATGACGTCATCGACAACAAAAATCCATGTTTTACAGAAATTTTAGCTTTGCTATACAACAAAAGGGTTATTGCATGAAAATTTGGAAATATTATCCCTCGTAGAATGTATATTGCACTCGCAAACTCGAGCAATGTAAAATTCTACTCGGGACAATATTCCCCAATATTCATGCAATAACCCTATATTATCTCGAGAATAAAACACAATAATTGAAATACTAGATAGGGGGGTAGGGGGGGGGGTAATAACAAAAATTACCGAACAGAGTCGTCAAAAGCCGAAGTCCATGAGACAAAAAAACAAATCAGGTGGAAACTACCGGCAAAATTATCGACCGCAATGGTCATGATTTTGTACAAGAATTTCAAAAGAAATGGCTAGCCAAAACACCCCTTCAATTGTGTTAGCGTCCGGTAGCAACTCAACAGCAATTACTTTTGAAAGGTCGTAGACGGTTGATAGAAATAATCATCTCAGTGCTAAGTAAAAATAAGATTGTAAATCAGAGTTCAGACTTTAGCTTCAAATTTTTCCACAAGAGATTGATATCTATTAAAAAACTTTTTCTATGGATTTTTTGAAGCCTTAATTAATAAGGTGGTCACGACCATAACTACAATGTAAAAAATGTGTTTAGGGCCTAAACTTTTTCCTTAACACTATTCTTGCAACAGATTTTAAACATGTTCTGAACCTAAACATGTTTAGTATCTAAACATGTTAAGTAAAATGTTTACAGTCTAATCATGTTAAGGTTTTATGTGTTTAGCTTGAAAACATGTTTAGACACCGTGTTAATGTCATTTATCATAAATGTTATAACTTTTGAAGAGTTTGTTGGTACATCCTGGATTTCATAATTTAGACATTGATGAAAGCTCATAAGACTACTCTATACAGAAATATTTACACTGCCTGAAAACTGACTGCACAAAATGATAAAATGAAAAAAGAAAACAAGCCTCAGCATCTCATCTCAAAAGCAAAGAATTTAATTTGATTAAATGAAACCCATTACTTCAAGATGAAAACCAACAATATAATAGAATAAAAAAGATAACAGGAAACACCTACAATGGCCGAAAAACATAGCCACATGCCAGAAAGTAAATAGGAACTGCACAAGAAAAAAACCCACAATAAAAATACAAAAGACAAACATAAACAACGATAGGAACTCGGGACAGCCGGACTTGGTACCGGCACTAGCAAAAGCCAGCGGTAGGGTTAAACCTTATTTCTTCAGAACATCTCATATCCTCGCACAATATTTAATACAGCACTAGATTTTTATAATCATTTGTGTGGTCCCTGTTTTTTATTATTAGTAGATAATAATAGTTTGGAAGCATAATGAAATATAACATAATGTAGAATGCAAATCGTATATATTTATTACAAATATTACTTATATTTATATCCAACAATATAGGTCACGGAATGTCCATTAATATAGCTCTAGGAATGTCCAACAGTATAGCCCAAGAAAGGCCAACATGCTAGCTCACGGAATATCAAGCAAATGTCCTCGCTCATGTGGTAAAATGCAATCTTTGATGCTTGTCCTACTGTCATTTCGAAATTTTTAATAAGAAGCTGCATATCAAATTGGGAATTTCATGCTTAAGATTCAGAATCCTTTATAACTTCCGGAAAGTGATAACGAACATGTTGATGAAGCAAAACTGCACGGGCTATTGTTTGAAACAGATTCTAGAATATTATCAATCTTTGCTCCATCGTAGTGTTTGATAAGATTGGACCTCGCATAAAGTTGACTTTTCTCTTTTAAAGCAACAACATCAACATTCCCGACGTATTGGATCTTAAAAGATACACACTGCCTTGTTTTATATATATATATATATATATATATATATATATATACATATACATTCATGAATAAAATTTACATGAAAATACAATTTAAATTAACAGATACATTCACCTCACATATGATATAGAGCATCGGTAGAAACCGGGAATGATCCAAAATGTATTGGCCTCCCCTTTTTACAAAAAATATAACTTGAGCAGCGGGTATATGTAAAAAATCATTAAAAAAACCAAAAATATTAAATTTCTAATTGCCACTTACCTAAACTAAGTATCTCTCTATAAATATTTCCGTATTCCATTCTGATATCTGCAAAATAAACTTTAGTAAAATCGTCACTTCTATTGTAGATTTAAGATGAATGTTAAAAATGTTTAAAAAAGTAAAAATACAGGAATGTCCATGGTATAACGACATCAAATTTCAATCGCAGGCTACAATCCACCAATGCACTATACGGCAAACAAAACTACAAAACCACTACCTATAACATGAAAGGCGCGAAGATATTTTAAACTGGTACTTTCTTGTTTTGCTTCTTGCTTACTATTATAAACTTGTGTTCTGTTATCTTTCACAGCTTTGCTCTCTTGGTTACTTTTATTAACAGGTTTTTCTTGTTTCTGCTTGACAACAGTGGAGTACCGTAATTGACAATACTTTTATATGCTGGTGTTTTATCACCTTGTTTTCGGTTGACATGAGTTGGGCACTTTGACTTTTTCGCTCTCTGGTCACTATAATAATATATTTTTTCTCAAAGCTGCTCGGCAATCTTTTGGTTCCCATATTTGACAGTCATGGACAAAATGATTAGACATTTTCTGTTGAAATGTGAATAATTTAGTAAAATTATGATTTTCGCTTTGTCATCAATAACTATAAGCACTAGAGTATACTTTTAAAGACTTTGTGTGAATAATTCGTGCTTATTGAACTGAAGAGACACACAATATCAATATTTGCAATTTTACTCGTTTGGTTTATTGCTAAAAGCAGTTGATGTTCAGCTGCCATCAGACATTACTGCAATGGAAGGGGAGGTTTNGTGCGCCATGAAACCTGTTCAAGAAGATCTTTTGAATTTTTAAGAATCCACATTTGATTCACACCGCTTGTGGAGTAAGCTTTATTACAGTAATTTTTCAGGCCGTCTCTGACTGCGGTCAACAAAGTAGGGAGTAGCTGTGAAAGAGGTTTAGTGGTGCATCTGGAAGACCCGGCAATGAATCTCTGTTTGTATGGATTCTTATGAAGTTTAGGTACCCAGTAGATGTAAGGGAGTTGATTGTTTTCATCATTGAAATGACTGTACCAAGTGATGACCATTGCTTTCTACAATTTTCCAGTGAATGTCAACCTGTTTTGTCTGTTTACCTCTAAGACTTTGGCTGTGGTCAGTTTTGTTCGTTAATTTTGTTATTATCCCCATTCAGTATTACATTATTCCAAAACAAATGTCTATCGCGTATAATGTTCATAAAGGTGTAATCAAAAGGATAACAATTTGATTGACATAATTTTTATTTATCATATGTTTAGTAATAAATACAAACGTTTTGAATATGTGATACAGTGCATGACTTTCATTCCGTATTTACACTGTGACGTCATACCCTTTATCGCATTGCTTACCCTTTATCACATACCCTTTATCGCATGGCTAACCCTGTATCATACCCTTTTTCCAAAACATTTTTTTTTCAATTCGTTATGAAAAAAATTGGGGGGGGTAAATTTTTTGGGGGTAAAAATTTTGGGAGGGGGTAAAACAATTGGGGGGTAAAAAATTTGTTTGGGGGTAACAAAAAATTGTTTGGGATGAGATTTTTTTTGCAAGGATCAGTTTGAAAAGTCAAGTAAACGTTTTTCCTTTAAATGTTAGGTTTTTTCCAACCATCTCCAGTCTTTTCCGCCCAATTTGAAATTTTTATCTTCAGAAAATACATGCGCTTTCTCTTACCAATTTCAGTTTTTGACATTTTGTGGGGAATTAAGTAGTCCTCCGTTTAAATATATGATAAACTGTATAATACATGGAAAAATGGCCCTCGGGCTGATATTGGTAACTCGGGATGATACGGCATGTGATACGGATTTTGCCATGTATTATTCCCTATATAACAAACATTCAAATGATTCCTGCAAAACGAAGTAATGACGACTAACTGTATCACTTCGATTAGACCAAATGCACTCTTCTTCTGTAAATTTTACTTTGTGTTATAGTTGATAATTTTCACTCGTACACATTAAATGTATAAAGATTCGTTTTATCCATTTCTCCATAAAATAAATTTACATATTTATTTGGTTGCTAGGTTGTATTATGTTTTTGTTTTATGCTTAAATCGCCACTTTTCCTGGATATAAACGGGTACTTTTCAATGTTTAATGGTTGTAACAAACATTAAAAAAAGGTTGTATTTGTTTTGTATCAGTTTCCACTTATATAGAACTAAATAACCTTAAAATGCAAAGCAGTTTACAGTCATTGATTTTGTATCTATTTGTCAATGCCCTTGATGGCATCCGCCCAACAATCGCACACAAATCTCTTTATGTCACAGCTTGAATCGGATTTCGAAATCAGTAGTCGTTGTTTCTGGATAAATCTGTTGTAATGCCGGCATACCAACTACCAGAACAATACTATAAACTGGGCATTAAAACAACAATGTACCGGAATAACCACAACAAGTGTCCTTTGAAGTCTTATTGGGTGACTGTAAATGTATGCAAAGTAAATCGCAAAGATGATTTTGAAACAGTTTCAGTTAAGATACTTTAGAGACATATTATGATATTATGTCGAGTGTGTAAATGTCTGCAAATATGGATGTCTATTGAGTTTGTAAGACTCCATTACTTTCAATCATCCAGCGACTTAAACAGTCAAACTCAGAATCATTTGTACGTAAAAATGACGTCACTTAGTACAAATATTGACGTCATGATTCACAGACGCCCTTCCTTGACGCGGTATCATATCCAGTTATAACCTATTTTTTCTGAATATTTTTGAATCATGGCTTTCTATATTTTGATTCTAATGCTGCTGATGAGAGGTTACTCCTTCAACCACGTGTAACGCATTACAAAATTTACTGTTTATTATGCAATTTGGTTGTTTCTTATAATGTGTTTGAATTGGAGAAAGTATAACTGTCAGGATCTTTTAGGTGCTGACCTGAAAGCCGATTATTTTTGAAACCTTCCAATATCNAGGAGTATCTCCCTCATGCAAAGCTCTGTCCTTAGCTGATTTTGGCTTTAAATTTAGATCACTTTGGTTATTTGTTCTCTGTCAGTTTTTAAACATCTTTGAGTTTATGGTCTTCCAAACGTTTAGATTTTATCTGCACTGGTGAGACATAAGTTGTCGAAATGCGCATATGCAGAAAGTAAATTCACAGTGACTTCGGTATTTAGTTATTAGGTTTGAGTCGATACCACATCTTTTGTAGAATGTTTCTTTTGTATATGACCAAAGTTTAATTTCTTTTGAGTCGATACAACATATTTTGTAGAATGTTTCTTTTGCATCTGACCAAAGTTTAATTTCTTTGAAAAAGAATATCAGCTATATATACTTTGTATTTAAAGTTATTTTTATGGACTGTAACAATTTAAGCTAATATTTATTTGGTGACTTCAACGCTAATACCCAGCCAAGATGTCATTGGGTTGCTATATTATTTGTACTATTTTTCTACCTCTTCGATATGAAATGCTTGTACCAAGTCAGGACCACTACGGTTGACAGTACGGCTCTTAACAATTCTGTTTGGTAATTTTGTTATTACCCTCACAACAAAGTTTTCCTAACCTCCATATCATCCGAAATGACCTATTGTTAACTACTCCCATCTTAAATTTTCTTGATGCAATTTTCAATCCAAATTAGTACACAATTTATTATTGTGAGAATATACATGACAAATTGTACTAAAATTCCTCTTTCAGTGTACCATGGTCCGTATGATTAATACTTATATATTATTGAAACAAATTTACATATCTTTACCCCCGGTCTTGGTGTCAAACTCAAGATGTCAAAATACTTAACCAAATATCGAATTATTTGGTATTGTTTAAAAGCCTAAGAAAATGTCAACTTAAGGCTCGTTTTCAAAATTGGAAATACTTTCCATGCATGTTTGGTAACCATGGATTATAGTTGTTGAGTAAGTGTTAAGTATTTCTATTGAATCAAATATACTATATAGTTATCATCGAAAAGACTTTTTTTTCTAAATACTGACAAAAATGTTTGTTCATTGTGCTATTCACTTTCGAGGTAAGTATCCCTGGTTTTATTCTCCTTACTTTTGTTTGAAAAGATAAAAAAAAATACAGGAAAAGTTATATGAAAATTATATTTCGTCACTGTTTGATATTCTAACAATATTATTTTGAACCCGTTGACAATAAGCGTCCCGTTTCCTTGACAACGGTGTGACAATACGATAAACGTCTTAAAGATTTCGTTATGCATGTGCTTAAAATATTACTAACTTTAAACACGTTTGTGTGTTATTATAAAAACATTAATTTTTATTGACAGTTGACTAGCAAAGTACAAGATTAGGACTTGCACTAGATGACGGAGCGCCAAACAAGGGACGGTGATCGTAAAACGGAAATATATCTGCCATAAATATCGAAGAATCATATTTGTACTGAACTGGCCTTCGAGTTCGACATTTTGTTGTCTCGTAGCAAAAAAGACACCGTTTGTAGAGGAGAAACGTAACATGTGAAATTGATCACTAACACGAGAAAGCTTGTTTTTCGTTTGAAAATGAATTTTATTCCGATGTCAGCTGACACTAGTATCAATTTTTTATGTTTGATTTCAAGTGCAGCAAATTTGATGAATGGTAAAATCTAGAGAACGTTTTCTAATTCCTCGGACAGGTAAAATTATTTTTTCACTATTTAAAGTAATTTTTGAATCAGAGAGAAGATTGAAAAAAATTGACTTTTCCATAAAATGCCTGTCATTTACAAAAAAAAATTCACATTACGTTTTATAATTCCGCCTTCTCAAACCTTCTCTACATTTCCGTTTGCTTACTTTGTCACTTTCGATTTCATATTCAAACTTAGTAGGAGATTTTTTATTAGATCGCTTGTAGAGGGATTCGTCTTATATACGGAAAAACTAAAATTATGCTAAACAATACTGTGTAAAAATTCTTGATTCTGTTACCTTTCGATAGCTGTCACATTGACATTTGTGTCATTTCTATTTTTATCTAATCTTATTTTGTGAAAATTCCATCAGCTCATTCATATCAGTTGACTTCAATGCAAATACTTAGTACAACTTTATGATTTGTTTCCCCTCCTGCCTCATCTTCAGTTATGTCCGGGTTGCAAAAATCAAAATTTCTTTTTTTTTTTACATTGTAGTCACTATACAAGTTATCATAGAAATATATTTCGGGTATGCAATTTTGGTTTCCTTGAATTCATCACCAAAAAATAAACGAAAGGAAAATAAGGTGAACACGTAAATATACTTACGGTATCAGTGCAACATATAGTATTGAAATGTATTGGAATTATATGTCTAAATCTTTACAACTTAAAAAGGAAAAAAATTAAAATTACATGATCAAATTGTGAAAATGTTCATATTTCCTTTAGTCCTTGCATATATATATTATTTACTTGATTGTATTATTTGTTCATTTAAATATTCTTAATTTATTCATTTTTCATTTTCGTTTTGGCTTTTCCTTTTGTTTTTGTTTTTGTTCTTTGGGGGAGATTTTTTGTTTTTTAATTTATTTTTTTGGTTTTTTGTTTTGTTTTGTTTTTTTTGTGTTTTTGTTGTTTTGTTTGTTTGTTTGTTGGCACGTTTTTTTTTTTGTTCGTTTTCTTTCGTTTTCCTTTTTGGTTGTTTGTTGTTTTTGTTTGTTTGTTTTTTTCATTAATTGATCAACAGAACAAAACTTCGAGGTTCGGATCTAATTTTTAAACACATGTGGTGTATGTTCCGTCGAAGATACCGACATTCATAGAAGATAATTTCCGTTTTCATACTCAAATAGTGTAGAATATTCGTGCGTTTATTCGTGAGCCTGAATAAATAACCTTATTTGTATTTTTTACAAAACAATTAATTGACTATTCAATATGTTTATACAACTAATAGTTCCATTTGGAACGCCATAAGCTTTCCAATGGATGCACAAAAAATACCAAAACAGATCCCTGAAATGGAAATCAAAGCAAACCTGGGTGAAAAAAAAGACTAGGTGTTTAAATACCGTTCTCGTTTTCGCACCACTGAGCCGATGATTGTTAGTCCATGAGGGCATTCTTCTGCCCAGTGGTCAGTGCTTCTCGATTTAATTTTGATACGTGCAATATCTAAATTTTGTTGAAAATCGAGAAGTGTTTACCTCATTTAAAGCTTGCTCCTTACCTTAGCAGAGTTTGGCTTTCCATTTAGTTCATATTGGTTATTTGTTCTCTATCCCTATAACAGGTCTTCCAAATGTTTTGATTTCAGCCACACTGAAGAGACATAAGTTGTCGAAATATACATGGCCATCGGCAGAAACAAAGTATTTACAATGTATATATATATATATATATATATATATATATATATAATTTTTGCCTATTCACAAATGAACATTTGTCAACTCTGATACATTTTGGTAATTTCATCACAGAATGCTTTGAAATAAGAAATAAATGGAGACCAAAGGAGTAATCTTCTCTATAGTACTTGCCTATTTTTGTATATGCGATCGTTGAATCATAGGTTATTGACAAGACACAAACATAAAGTGTCAGGTTTTGGTCCTGCCCTTAACATAGTTGACCAATAGTGGTTCCTTATTGTTTTTTCTTATTTATGTCCAATCAACCTGTATGTTGCTGTATTATGATACCCTGTATGGGTTCTTGATTAGTTCAATAAAATTCTTATCTTATCTTATCTATGTCTTTTTCATTAAAAAGTATCATCGACGTTTGCAGAAACTGCACATGGTATCTACTGTTAAATCCTGCAGTTATGCTTGCATGTATCATTACAATTAATTATTTAACATGTATAGTTGGTTCATAATACTGCTGAGATTTTTGTCAGTAT
This sequence comes from Modiolus philippinarum, assembly GCA_002080025.1. Taxonomy (NCBI): domain Eukaryota; kingdom Metazoa; phylum Mollusca; class Bivalvia; order Mytilida; family Modiolidae; genus Modiolus; species Modiolus philippinarum. The sequence goes on along the minus strand of MJUU01054841.1, from coordinate 85,206 downwards.
TCAATTTTGCAATTTGTTTATTATTATTCCTGAATATTAAATCCTATCTAAATTCGTTAATAGATAAAAAAATGACACGCAGTTGTGTTTCAACAGAATCAAAAAGGATAAGTAATGTGGGATGCTTTCATTTTTTTCTCTTTCAGTTTTCACTCGTATTTCGTTTTATTGACTTCCAAATGTTTTGATTTGATTTGCGCTGGAGCGGTATAAGTTCTCGAAATGTGCATCTACAGAAACGTAATTAACAGTGACTTCGGTATTTTGTTATTCAAAAATGTAACAAGATTTGATTAAAAGCTCAATGCTGGGAATGATGGGAAAAGGTGAGGGTGCATGCTGGAGAGAGTGATATAAAATTTTTAATCAGAAAATCTAAAAATTCTATAAACTTTGTACTACTGCATTAATCCTAATACAGAACCCTTAAAAAGATGCTAAACGTTTCGAGTGCTCCATGGTGCACATGTGTAACCAAAGGTGTCGGGTAATTTTCTGCATTAGTAAAACATCACCCATGGCGTAGCTTTATTTTCTAATTTAAGTTAATGTCCAGAAATAAGCTGACGTAATACAAGAAAATCTGCTTTTTCTATCCATAATTGGCCAAAAATAGATACTGGCTGGTATTGCAGATTCCTAATAGAGGGAATGACAGTTTGATCAATATAAATCTTTGTACAAAATTATACATTTATTTACCTTCTAACCATGTCACTGCCGGTAGACTATAATTCCCCGGGGTATTCACCAGATCATTAATAAGTACTTTCGGTGCTAACCCGATAGTCAATTGTTGAAACCTAAGGAGTATCTTCCCCATGCAAAGCACTATCCTTACCTGATCTTGGCTTTCCATTTAAATCATATTGGTTACTTGTTCTCTTTCAGGTTTTAAATATCTTTGAGTTTACGGTCTTCCATTGTTTTAGATTTTATCTGCACTGAAGAGACATAAGTTGTCGAAATGGCCACATGCAGAAACCAAATGTGCAGTAACTTCGGTATTTTGTTGTATTGTGTTGTTTCATATTTTCATTCTATAAAAAAAGACAAAAAACAAAATAATGCAAATTTATTTTAAGAAATCTTAAGTCATAATTACAGGCTGATTCAAAAATTTTGTTTTCGGTAATTCTAAAATCTTTAGATTGCATCTGTAGTTTAAAAGATATTTTTAGGAAGGTCCACATGCAGTATAATATAATAAAAAATAATAACAGGACATGGCTTCATACAGTTACATGTACATAAGTATACTGAAACTGCACAAGGTAAAAAAAAACAAATACAAGACAAAAGGCAAAGGCAAACTGCGATACGAGAAGTCGGGACGGTCAAACTTGGTAACGGCACCAGCAAAAACCATAGTGTGGTTTATGGTTACCCAGACCTCCCCTTTCTCCGTCCCGTTCCCCTATAGTATGATAAATATACGAATAAAATCAAAGAAAGGTAGACTACTGAATCAATGACCACAATGCACAGAAGGTAAAAACACTTTCGCACTACAGAATGCATGCCTACGTCTCCGTTAATTTTTGCAGTATAATTAAGGTGTTCTACCATCTTCGCTAGCCAAGGATCACGATCTCTCAAATCCATATTTGATTATAGTTGGTGTTATACTTTGACGCAGCGAGTGAGAATGCTGATTTGGTCTATTTTAATATATATAATAACAATAAAACTTTTATATGCATTAATTTTTAAATTTTGCAAAGTTATAACAATTTCTTTACTTTTTGACATCATTACATTACGGCTGTCAAATCTTGATATTTAATGATGTTGAATTTATGTTTGTTACGGATTGACTGTATAACTCATGGGAATTACTCAAGTGATGGTTTCTCAGTCTGCACTCCCTCCCTCCGCTCTTATTCTATCGTTGCTTGTACAAGAGAAAAACAATGGAATTTCCTTTTTTATCCAAACTCAATCATTTTACTGCTTTTTTAAACACAAAAGGGAAATCTATATACGGTCAACGAGTCACCACTTGATTTATATACTTTCAACGTTATATGTGAATTTCTCATATGGATATATTTTCATACTTTAAAATTTTGGCATTAATTTTCGAAATGTCATTCTGACCACCTGTTTAAAGTACCCACATCTCATTATTTTATAATGCAAAGTTTTCTTGCAATCGACTTGAGTACCCTGTGTTTGTCTTTTTGTTGTAATGGTCCACTAGCTTAAGACGCTGGTACTTTTGTTGGGCAACAGATGACAGTGATTGCAAGAACACTTTGACAGTTTGATTTACGTTTGTTGACAATCCCGCATCAATGACGAGACGTTGTTCGACAATTAGCAAAGAATTCTGCTCAAACCGGTGCTAAGAGACGTCTTGAACTTACTATGAGGTATGAGCAAAGCTCATTGTTGAAGGCCTCATGATGACTTCAGGATGAAGAACAACAACAAAAGCATTGTTCCTTTGCATGTTTTTACCATATATTTGTAGAGACATGTCTCATGTACATTTACTCCATATCCTTTCATTCACCATTTGCAATGTTATATGTATGTTTTTATATCTATTGTATTATGTTTTGCTTGTTGCTAGCAAATTGAGTTGTATATTATTTGGAAAAAAGTTCTGAGAATGGACAGGTGAAATCTTACTCTTATCCCAATTTAACTCATAAATAATATTATCGCTCCTTGATCACACCTTTGATAATATAAAATATTGCCTGTTCGTGAGTGTTAATGTTCTACTTGAAACAGATAAGTCATTATTGCAATCCGACATTAACAAGACTCTGCAAGTGTTAGACTTAATAAAGAGATGCTTCATGAGCGTAATTATTGCTTTAAAAACGTCAACAATTAAACAAATAAGTGAAACTGACAGAATCAAATGTGGAACAAAATCCTACGTGAAATAAGGTTATTTATGTCATGTCATTAAAATATTCCTTGACAGCTCCGTCAATATTGACGTAAAAATAACTCCAGTTATAAAGCTAGAGATCACTTTGATTCATTCATATAATTTCAAAACTACTTTTTTTTATTCAGATGTCAATTACAATCAATAACACATAAATGTAATTTACTTTCGATAAATTGAAATATACTATTTGACTTTTTTCAAAGTTTAAGCAGGTACAAAATGGACAATTGTTTGTAAGAGATAAAACATAACAACCTTAATTTGTATTCGCCAATTTACAGTTCTAATAACTTGTGTTGATGGGTTTTGTCAATATATAACCGATAATTTTAAATGTCACACTCTGAATACTGTCATTCTGAGAGACGTAGCCAATAAAAAAGCACTCGCCGAACAGTATTTTTTTGGTTTTTGTTTCTTTGTTTCTTTGTTGTTCTTTTTATATAGTATATCCTTCCGGATCTAGTAGATTACGATATTTCTCCAATTCAAGATAGTTAAATTTGTGATTTTCAACATGCGAGCTTTAACGAGCATGTTAAAATCAGAAATGTAACTATTGAGAATGGAGAAATATCGTAATCCACGAGCAAACGGAAGGATATATTGTTTCTCTAATTTCTGTCCTGTTTTCACGTTTCCTGAGCGGTTGGAGAAATATGTTTCTCCTCTCTAGAGAGAATGTTGTTCTCGGCAAGTGATTGGTTGAAATTCAATTATGACGTCAAATATGTTTGCCGTTTTCCAACTTTACCATTGTGACGTCATGAAAAGGGCGACCATGCCTGATGACGTCACTTCCAAAGAACACATTTATTTCGGATCATCAGAAAAGGGGGGTCATGTTTTTGTCAAAAATCTCCTTGAAATCATTAGAGAAATAAAATCCACAACCGTATCTCGTGAGAAACGACATTTCTACACTCTCGATAGTTAAATTTTCAAATATTTTAAACGCGAGGCTTTCTCACTCGATGCGATTGTGGATTCTATATTTCTCCAATGCCGCGCGAAACGATGACGTCACAATAAACTTTATGAATGAAATAAAACGTTGCGGGAAACATCACGCAGAAATTTAACCAACGTGTGGATTAAAAATAATATGTATTTTTAACCAACTGGGTTAACACGCTAAGAATTGGAGAAAATGTTTTTTTCTTATATACTGTTTTTGTTCTTGTTTGTTTGTTTGTTTAATTTTAGTTTTTTTTTGTTGTTGTTGTTTGTTTGTTTATTTTTGTTATTTGTCGTTTTTTTTAATTATTTTTGGGGTTTTTTTTTTGTTTGTTTGTCTTTGTTTTGTATGTTTTGTTTGATTTTTGTGTTTGTTTGTTTGTTTGGGTTTTTTCCTTATTGTGAACGCATTTTGACATTAACAACTAATCTAAATGTCGATCACGCAGTAAATGATTTGTCTGATGCTAGAAATTTCGGCAATTTATATCTCTTCCATGCAATAGATTCCAATTATTTAAAAGAGGTGTAATCAAATTACAAGCAGAGGATAACAGTAAACATCTACAATGGTCAAAAACTACAATCAGATGCCACAGTTCACAAGCGAACTGCAAAAGGATAACTGTAATGTCGACAAGAGACATACTTAAATAACGATAGGGACTCGGGGTAGCCAGACTTGACACCGGCACTAGCTATAGCCAGCGGTAGGAATAAACCGGTTTATGGGTACCCATCCTCCATTTTCTCTGTCCCGTTTCCTATAGTATAATAAACGTACCAATAAAACCCAAAATATGTAAAGTATTATCTCTATGAAAGTAAAATACCTGACAAAAAGTAATTTAGAAAGATGGGTCAAAGAGTGCTCGTCGCTTAACTGTCGGCTAGGCTAAAGGAACCTAGTCTCCTGGTAAAACACTGTCGCACTTTTGAGGAAAATTCAAACTAAAAAACTTCCCGAAGGCTTCGGTGAAGAGTATTTCATTCATTTCAGTAGACATCGGTAGTACCAGTGAGAGGCCAGTATATGTGTTAAATCTTCAGGTCACTGGATCCCAAAGCCAGTTTAACGGATTTGTGCATAATATCCCGTCGATATCCACTATTACGTAAAGAATGTAAGTTACGTCCCAGTTTTTCTGGATTTTTTTTCATCAGTATTTGATATTTTTAACAACATTTCAATAAAATTGAGGATCAGAAATGCCATTTTTAATCAACTGTTTGCGAGTCACGTCATATTAAGAAATCAAATGTTCATATCTTCTGATAAATTTCTGAAAAGTAAAATAATTGATGAAATTTTTAACTTTGTTGTAAAAGTTTGGATGTTACAATAAGGTTACGCTCATTAAAATTGTCAATAATAGAACAAGCACGAGCGAATCGTACTAGTTTAGATATGAACCCCCGTAGGATGGAGCTAAGGGAATGTCGGTGCCAGGAAATGTGAAATTAGTAAAAGTAAAATTTAAATCATCCTTTTATCATAAATTTTAGTTTTTATTTTACCAGAGTCAATGATGATACTTAGGTCCAGGAAAAGGCAGTATTTAGAACCATAGTTTGCTTTCTAAATTTTCATTTGTTGTAGGTATAAATGATGTCGACATTGTCAAAAGTAAGGATATCGTCAATTTACCTGCTGTTATCATTAAAAATTGAAATAAATTTATCACTGTTTGGTAAAGTTCCATGTTGTAGTTTTTTCGTGACGTCCCGTTCGTAACATATCAGAAAAAGATCTGCAATGAGAGGTGTACAATTAGTTACCACAGGGATTCCAATGGCCCGATGGTGCCAAAACGAACATAAATGTTGTCTAGCAAGAGATTGATTGCCTTAATCGTATCATGACATTTTCAGAAGCAATGATTCTTGTAAGTAATATCGGAGAAGAATCCTTGCTTTTTGTAACAGAGAATGAGCTGAAGACCTGAAAATTTGAAAGACCATTTTATAAGTTGTCCTAATTTGAATTAAATCAAATTATGCGGAAAGGTTGTATAAAGTGTACAAAAATTATAACTGTGAATAGATGAAACTTTAATCTGAATGTAATATTCAATTAATCGAAGGGCTTCTTCAAAATATATATATATATAGAGAGAGAGAGATAGATTAAATTGGCCCAATCCTTCAATTTTAGCTTCCGTTATATAGACAATATTTTGTCAATAAACAACCCTCGCTTTGGTGATTTTCTTCTTCATCTGATCTATCCAAAAGAGCTCGAAATTAAGAATTACAGACACTTCCACATCCGTCTCATTCCTTGACCTTCATCTCGAAATTGATAACAGGGTAGACTTCGAACTAAGCTGTACGAAAAAATGCGATTACTTCCATTTTCCAATAGTCAACTTCCCTTTTCTTTGTAGCAACATCCCAACAGCGCCGGCATACGGAGTTTACATCTCCCAGCTCATTCGCCATTCAAGAGCCTGTGACTTCCTTGATAGAGCCCGGATGCTCACAAATAGGCTACTTAAATAGGGGTATGTTACCCAAAACTGAATTAATCTATTCAGAAGTTTTACGGTTGACATCACCATCTTGTGGACCGCTTTGGGATATCTGTTTCCTAGATGACAACAGATTTTTCACTTTAAAAGCTTAATTATTGTTTCCTCTACCGTATTTGACCTTACTTCCGAATTTGACATATTCAACACGGCGGGTGTCTTATAAGAGGCAAGAGATGCTTACTCTACCGGTGCACCTGATCTCACCCTTGGTTTTTTCATTGGGTCCGTTTGGTTCACCTTTGAGTGTGTTTGTGTCGTACTCATGTTGTGTCTCTGTTTCTGTATTGTTTCCGATGTTGCCATTATCCTTGGCTTGTTCGTTTTGGATTGACGGTTAGGTTCTCACTTACTATAGATTCCACAATTCCATCGACTGAAAAACGACATTTCTACACTAGAGATAGTTTGATTTCAATTTTGTGAAACGCGAGGCTTGTCGTGTTTTTAATAGATAACAATTTAACTACCGAGTATGTCGAAATGTTTTTTCTCATATATACCGTTGTTAAATCTGTTTTCTGATTAATTGTTAGAAGAGTAAAGTAAGCGAGAACCGAACCGTCAGTTTAAAACGAATAATGTAAGGACAATGGCACCATATGAAAAATAGACAGACATAACGTAATTGCGGCAAAGAAAAAAAATGAAGATATGGGATGTTGTCTCCTTGACATTTACCCTATTTCCTTTCTTTTTTATACATACGCATATAAAGATAAATAACATCCAATAAAAAATAAGGATGAGATCAGGTGCACCAGTAGAGTAAGCATCTCCTGAATAGATTTTTGGCAAAAAACAGTACCCATTTTTTTTCTGCTGATCCGAACTAAATATGTGTTTTTTTTAGTCACAATGGTAAGGTGAAGCTATTATTGAATTTCAGCCAATCAGTTACCAAGACCAACCTTCTATATAGAAAGGAAAAGATATTTCTTTCGTAAATGCCCATTTCCCAGGTAAGACGAGCTCACGTGCACTCTATTAACTCAGTAAATGACCAATCAGAAATGCTGATTTTTAAGAGTCAACAGCAGTATCCGTGACGAAATGCACAAATGAAGAAGACGTCAAAATGGAAACTATGTTAAAAAGGATGACGACTTTGTTTCTATAATTAGGGTTTCGATAAATTATAAATAAATATTTTTACGGAGGAAATATAGCTACTTACATTCGATCAAAATCAAAGTTGGTATGTCATCCAGCAATGTAAAAACGTGTTTGTTTTATTCTTTCGTTTCGCTGCGCTCCACTGGAGAAAAGACGGAATCTCTGACTCTTACATTCATGAAAGATATACCGATCGTTGATCTGCTCTCATTTTAGAAGCTAATACTCTCACACCTAACAGTAAACAGTACAACAGAACAGAAAATTCAGAACAACACTTCTTCATTAAAGCAATTAAAGTACTGGTATATTAAAGGAATTTTTATGGGTATTCCAAATATCTATAACTGTGTTTAATTGTAGTTTTAAGTAAATATCGTAGAACAGACGCGAGGTAATCGTACCATTTGAGATATATATACATTCCGTACGATAGAGCTAGAGGAACGTCGCTGCCAAGAAAAGGGGAATAAGGAATAGTGAAATCGAAATCATCCCTTTTATAATGAATTTTAGTTTTAATTTTACCAGAGTCAATGATCCAGAGATCCAAAATAGGGTAGTATTTGGATCATTGTGTATTCTTTATTAAATTTCAGCTCTTGTAAGTAAATAAGGTCGACATAATCTAAAAACGAGTGATTGTCAATAATAAGGATGTCGTCAATTCCTCATGCATAGCTCTGTCCTTACCTGAATTTTGGCTTTAAAATAAATCATATCGGTTATTTGTTCTGTATCATTTTTACGCGTATTTCAGTTTTGATTTGATCTGCACTGAATAGACTTCGGTATTTAGTTATTTGTTACCACTGGGTCGATGCCACTGCTGGTGGACTGTTAGTCCCCGAGGGTATTCACCAGCCCAGTAGTCAGTACTTCGGTGCTGACCCGAAAGCCGATTATTTTTGAAACCTTTCAACATCGAAAATTTGTAAATTGTATTGAAAACTTAGGAGTATCTCCCTCGTGCAAAGCTCTGTCCTTAGCTAATTTTGGCTTTAAATTTAGATCACTTTGGTTATTTGTTCTCTATCAGTTTTTAAACATCTTTGAGNTTATGGTCTTCCAAACGTTTAGATTTTATCTGCACTGATGAGACATAAGTTGTCGAGATGTGCATATGCAGAAAGTAAATTCACAGTGACTTCGGTATTTAGTTATTTGATAAATAATGTTGCCAAACCGAACAAAAATGTTAACTGTCTAGCAAAGGATCCAATTCCTTTAATATCATTCCAAGTCCGGGGACAATAATATAAGAGAAGAATCCTTGTACAATTGAACTGCAGCCCAGAGAATTTAAAAGACCACTTTATAAGTTGTCCCAATATGGATGGAAGAATTGTATAAATTGTAGAAAAATCATAGATGTCAATAGATGAAACTGGCCTTTTATTGATATTTATTTATCTAACAAAAAACTTAAAAGAAAATTTTTCACTCCGAAAGTGCTTTAATAAGCTTTTCACAGTATTTTATAACTAACCCCTAAGTATAGGTAAATGCAATGGTTAAATGCATGTATAATTAGTTGTAGGACAGTCACTCGATGCTGAAATAGAATGTGTGTTGTATAAAATTTTTGTGAAGCTACAGACCCCCAGTACAAAGTAGGCAAGGATTATCTTTTGGTGGAATTTGGATGATTTTTGTATCATTGTAAAGCTGTTTGGGGAACATTTGGTACTTATGAAAGTGTTTGACTTGGTTATTTTTGGGGTACTTATGAAAGTGTTTGACTTGGTTATTTTTCTGTTGTACACCGATATAGAATAAACAATGAAAGGTTATGGAGAAAATGTCCGAGATAAAATTTTTAAATGAACATTGCAATTGGCAAACCTAAACCAACAATTATAAGTATATGGTCTAGGATAGAACCAGCGTTATGAATAATTAAATTCCGAATTCCCTTAAAATCACAGATTTTTGGAAAACCTCAACACCAACAGTTATAAACAGTTATAACTGTATGGTGTATGACAGAATCAGCGTTAGGAATAATTAAATACTGACATTCCTTGAACATTTGGAAGATCATAAACCGAAATATGTATAAAAGCTGATAGAGAGCAAATAACAAATACGATCTAAAGGGAATTCTGAAATCTTAGAAGGACAGAGTTTTCACGAGGGCGATACTCCTTATATATATATATATATATTTTAAACAAAATTTACACAAATTTTGATATTGCAAAAAAGGTTATCGGGCCAGCATCGAAGTAGGATCTCCATGTCAAAATATTTCCTTTAACAGAGATGACATCTTCTATCAAATTAAACCTCTTCTATGGAATATCTCTTTCTTTTGCTTGTCAAATATATTGAGCGTTGTCATTTCATTTAGGCGAAAAAAATTGTTTCAAATGATCATAAAGGCTACCTCTTTTTGGTTCTTAATAGCTTATGCATAGTTTTTTGTGCCTTTTCAGTTAGCAAGATAATTTTATGTAGTCTCTGAGGTGAGAAGTAGGTTTTGGAACAGTATTATAACAGTATAAAGTGTCAATATGTCAACTTAAAATAAATCCTAGAAGTGGTACAAACAATAAAGCAAGTTCTAGTACTACTGGTCAAAATACTATTTTCTTTGACATTAAGGCCAGACTTATTAAAAATCTGATTTGCCCAAATCCGACCCAGGCCTGCTGAAGTTGGGTAGTTATGGCTAGGTCATTTTTTTCTCTCTATCATACACCAAAACTGTTACTATAGTGACAAAAATTTAAACGAGTAAACAAGCAAAAACAATAAAAAAAGTTTGAATTTTTATCAAAAACAAAGACTTTGAGTTGGCAAGTATACGTTTTTTTGGAAGGTAGCATTTGGGAAGACAAATTTATTTGTACTGCAGTAGTTATTATACCTCTGGTAATATTTGTACAATATAGTTTGACAATTTGTTCGTTTGTTTTTTTTTGTTTTTTGTTTTTGTTTTTTCTTCTTTTTTTGTCTTTTTTTTTTTTTTTTTTTTTTTTTTTTTTGCGAATTCTGTCGTGTATGTAATTGAAATACTGATATATTTCAAAAAACACCAAATGAAATACCACAATCTTTATTTAACAGTTACTTATTCCTACGAACATCGTCCGTCATATAAAATTGTTTCAATCACGAAACAGTATTTTTGTGTATGACACAAAAATATAACTAGAGGCTCAGAGACTGAGCCTGTTCGCTCACCTGACAAAATGCTTCTATGCCATGCATGACCAAAAAAAGATGTATTTTACCAATGAGGTCTTATGGCACAAGTGTTTTTCTCTGATCCAATTGAAATGAGTAATCTTTGCGTTTGGTTGAATATACTTAAGTGGTTTCTGAGGAGAAGATGAAAATGTGATTTTCCCATAGGGTCCAATGTTAAACCATGTTCCGTGCTGGTGGCCATGTTTTTTTTGTCGAATCAGAAGGAAATGAGCAATCTTTGTAAAGGACTTTGAGTAAATCATTCCTGAAAAGTTTGGTTGAAATTGCTTGAGTGGTTTCAGAGAAGAAGATGCAAATGTAGTTTTTCCCAAAGGGTCCAATGTTAAACCTAAGTTACGCGCTGGCGGCCATGTTTTTTGTTGGATCGGAATGAAATGAGCAAACTTTGTAAAGGACCTGTCATACATCATTCCTGTAAAGTTTGGTTGAATTTGCTTCAGCAGATTCAGAGAAGAAGATAAAAATGTGCTTTTCCCTTAGGATCCAATGCTAAACCATGTTCTGTGCTGGCGGCCATGTTTTTTGTCGGATTGGATCGAAATGAGCAATCATTGTTGAGGATCTTCCATACATCATTCCTGTAAAGTTTGGTTGAATTTGCTTCAGCCATTTCAGAGTAGAAGATGAAAATGTGATTTTCCCATAGGGTCCAATGTTAAACCATGTTCCGTGCTGGCGGCCATGTTTTTTGTCGGATTAGAACGAAATGAGCAATCATTGTTAAGGACCTTTAGTGCATCATTCTTATTAAGTTTGGTTGAATTTGCTTCATTGGTTTTAGAGCTGAAGATGAAAATGTGATTTTTCCCATAGGGTCCAATGTTAAACCTAAGTGCTGGCTGGCGGCCATGTTTTTTGTCGGATCGGAACAAAATGAGCAAACATTGTAAAGGACCTTCCATACATCATTCCTGTAAAGTTTGCTTGAATTTGCTTCAGCTGGTTCAGAGCAGAAGATGAAAATTTTATTTTCCCATAGGGTCCAATGTTAAACCATGTTCTGTGCTGGCGGCCATGTTTTTGTCAGATTGAAATGAAATGAGCAATCATTGTTAAGGACCTTTAGTGCATCATTCCTGTATTGAATTTGCTTCAGTGGTTTCAGAGCAGAGGATGAAAATGTGATTTTCCCATAGGGTCCAATGTTAAACCTAATTTCCGCGCTAGCGGTCATGTTTTTTGTAGGATCGGAACAAAATGAGCAAACATTGTTAAGGACCTTCCATACATCATTCCCGTAAAGTTTGGTTGAATTTGCTTCAGCTGTTTCAGAGCAGAAGATGAAAAATTCCCGTAAAGTTTGGTTGAATTTGCTTCAGCTGTTTCAGAGCAGAAGATGAAAATGTGATTTTCTCATAGGATCCAATGTTAAACCATGTTCCGTGCTGGCGGCCATGATTTTGTCGGATGGGAACGAAATGAGCAATCATCGTGAGCATTCCTGTAATGTTTGGTTGAATTTGCTTCAGTGGTTTTAGAGCAGAAGATGAAAATGTGATTTTTCCCATAGGGTCCAATGTTTAAACCTAAGTTCCGCGCTGGCGGCCATGTTTTTTGTCGGATCGGAACGAAATGAGCAATCTTTGTAAAGGACCTTCCATACATCATTCCTGTAAAGCTTGGTTGAATTTGCTTCAGTGGTTTCAGGGGAAAGATGAAAATGTGAAAAGTTTTACGGACGGACGACGGACGCCAAGTGATGGCAATATAGCTCACACTGACCCTTTGGGTCAGGTGAGCTAAAAATACAAAAGGTGTTCAAATTGAAACAGACTGAAAAGTTTTAACACTCTTGTCAATTGAATATCCAATGAATTTAATATTTTGTTAGTATTCTAATTTGCCAGTGATTGATGACTTTTGTCCTGTTCAGTCCACCATATCCTAAAAACATCATTTAATAATATTATATTTTGTCGGTATGACATGTAAAGGTGGCAATCTTTAATTGTCCATCATACATTTTCTTTGATAATAAATAGTTAAACGAGAATTTAATTGGTGAATTTATCACTTTTAAAACCAAACTTGAGGCTCAACAATATGGTCGCCATCAGAATGAACAAGGCTTTTTTCATAATTTTTCAGTGTAGGTGAAACTGTAGACGTTATAATTTTGCAATCGTTTTGTTGTAAATGTATATTTTGCTTCTGAGAAAACTAAATTAAATTCATATATTTTATGAAGAGCTGACTTCACCATTATGATGTTGATTTATCAACTCAAAGTTGGTTTGGATTTGATATATTGCACTGAGAGTGAGATTTTGTCAATGATTTTTTTTTATAAAAGAATTTGCTTTTCTTTGACTGTAGCAAATAAAGTTGATGAACATATTGTGCTTTCACAAAATAAGACAACTTTTATTCTAATTTCTCTTCTTTTACTTTTTTCTCAAGGACTTATATGTCCTTGTTCTCCCTTTTTATTCTTTATCATTAAATTCTAGTTTTCATCTATATAGTATACCGTTCTCATTTAAATTTTAATTGGGATTTTTTTTATTGTTTGAAATCCAAATATAAATAATAAAACGGAAACGCATTAATTCCTTTCCAAGTATTCAAGTGAATGAATCAAGTTGTATGTACTAATTCCGAATTTCGTCCTGTAATTAATAGTAAATTCGTGTTTTGATTATTCGAAACTGCATGCGATTTGTTCCCTTTAAAGATATTGACACGGAAACAATGTGACTTCAGAACTCATAATGATATTTTTCCATGTTGAACCCCAAAACTATCAACAACTACCGCTAAAGTGCATTGAAAAAGACATGCATGTTCAAACCTGCAAACCTATTTGGTCACTCTTAAATGGACTTTCAATTTAACTTAGCCTTGTGACCTGATACTACGCCCTATACGGGTAACTCGGTGCAGAAAAAGGAAATGGGCATATGAAATTGAACAGAAGGTGGAATTGTCACAAAATGATGCTGAAGTTGATGTTAGCAGTGTGAAACATAACATGAATCCTTATATGTCTAGAAAAACGTGTTATTAGTCTCCCCATGGATTCCTTGGTTACCTGATTATTAAGGGTAGATTTTGGTATCTTTTGCGATGTTTATTAGATTATCAGAATAATTAATTGTCATTTTTGTGGTATTTTATAAAAAAAAATGTTATATTTTCAGTACTTTATTATTAATTACAAAAAAATACGGCGCCAGTACTTCCGAATGAGCCACTCAATCTGGCGACACGAATCTGGGCAAGTTAGCCTTCAATATGTTGCAAGGTAAAACAACATCCTGGATTAGCCAAAACTTACGTACTTTGCTAAGCACCTATATACTGGTGACGCCTTGGATTCTTTGAATTTCTTTTTTGAAATATATAGTATTTTCAATTTTGTCCACAAAATAATAATTCATAGCGACTGTATGTAACGACAGAGATATAAAACGCAGGGATAATCCTTATACGAAGTCAAAAGCTTAGAAAATTGGAAATTTTATTGATTATCGCAACCTCCATACTTTTCAACTTAGCTGGTCTTATTTTAAGTTGTTTAGTCCAATGAACTTGTCGTCCAAATAACAGCGTTACATAGCATCAAGACTTAGTTATTTTATCAAAATCGCCATACTTTTTTTTTGTTTTTGTTTTTGTTTATGTTTCTTTTTTGTGCAATGATTACAGGGCAATGATAAAAAAGTTGTTTAAACAAGTATCCAACATAGCGCATTGGTAGCAACTGATCGATCTTTCACGAACGGTACACAGTAACCAATTGGAGATTTTTTGGTTTTTTTTGTTTGTTTGTTTGTTTTTTTTTTTTTTTTTTTTTTTTTTTTTTTTGTTTGTTTTTGTTTTTGTTTTTTTTCAGACTGAGGGCGTTTAATTCAATTTTGTATTTTTATTTTTTACATGTTACTCAAATATCGCCTAGATAGCTAAATACAAGTGCAAAATAAATAAAACAAGTGGACTATGTAATCTATCTGATTCACATAATAATCATACAATTATGTACATGTACATAAACGTATAGAACTTAATGTTTAATTTAAACTTGTTAGACTTACAAATGAAGGCCTAAATGTGCATCTTTAAATTCCCTACTATTTTAAAATGTGTAAAATGTAAACATTATATTCTGACATCGAAAATTAGTATGCCTATTTTCAATTCAAAGAGAAAAAAACATATGTTGTTTGAAACGTTTGATCTAAAGAAACTTATGATTTATTTAAGAAAGCATTACAGCAAAAGAGGAGGCACTGTCACAAACAGTATACGTTCAAGCAGAAAATCAAACTTATCTAGCTTTCAAATGTTGCAAAATCTTGAAAAATCAATTCAAATTTAATATAAATTTTCTATATTAAATTGCATTTGATATGTGTAGACTTAAAATTAATGTCAATGATATGTATTTAATAAGTATTTACGGTAAAGATCGGAACACAGCTGATGACGAATTCTGTAGATGTTAAATTGACCATTCTTACGACAATCGACAGTCCAATTTACGGTGGTTGATCAAAGGCATGCGTATTAATGGTAATATACTAACTTTCTTAAGGTATCAAAATTGTCATGTCGATAATTTGAAAATGATTCCATAGCCAGAAGTAACTTTCGCACCGTAGTTGTTAATTTGTTCACTCCAGACAAAAAGTGCCTTCAAGGTACCAAAATATCAAACAGTATATTCATACATTGTTCACATTGTAAAAACCGTTTTCAAGGGAGGAACAGGTTGTGCAACATTTTCTTTTTGAACTCGGTAAATTTACTTTTTAAACCCTCCCCTTTTCTTTGTTTCTTTTCTTCCTCCAACAAAATCAAGGTGGTCCGCGGCTCATTTTCTTCAAGAACGGAAAATCACATCTTTCAATCGGAAGATTCAAAAGCTTTTCTGAAAGAGATAAATCTTTTGTTTTATCCCCCTCCCATTTCAATCTCGTCTCTATTTTAAATTCTTTACCTCGAGTGGTCAGCTGTATAGGTGGTCATCTGCATACCTATCTATTAAATAATTTGGATATAGAGTGCGTTTAAAATGGCGGACATCTTCAAAGGAAGACGTTGATGACCTTATACGATTGAAGTGGGGAAATGGTCTTTTAACAATGATGAAGATTATAGAATAATGAGAATGGAATCTCTAAATCAAAATTTTTGTGGCACAAGAAACTTACCGTTAGGTGAAAACAATGGTATGCTTCTTCTTTAATGTGCCTTATGGTGATATTTTGTTTACAGATAGGCCAAGTTATTAAGTGACTATTGCCGAATTGTGACGTCCATCACAGGTCAAGAAAGGAAGCTATTATCATTATTACTTTTGCTTTATGCGAGTGGTTACATCAAAGAGGTTGCTCTTGTATTGTATATCCTATTTTGACCATTATTGGAAGAAAGCCGCCTTTTTGCATTTGACTTCTGTGCTACGTTACTATGTGCAAAGAAGCATTCGGAAAAGGCGCCAAATCTAGTAGATGTAAAAGGCTAACCATAATGCGTAAGCAAACGAATATTGGCCAAAAATGCAGAAGAGGGGTGTAAATGATGGTGACTCCTCAGATTTTTGAAACTGTCTCTGACTTTCTGAATTCTTTTCTTTTATCCAGTATGATGTATTAGAAAATTTTGCACACTGACCCCCAATTTTCTTTTCAAAACATGCTTTTATACATCTTAAATAGACTTTTGACAAAATTTGATGAAATTCTTGATATTCCTTCATCGCATTTCAAAGGTTGATCACCTTAATGCAAAGTGGATGAAAAGTCTAGAGAAGTTCGGTTTCCCGCCAAAATTTCTGACGTTTAAATTTCAAAAATGGCCAAACGGACCTATCAATATTTTTTGCTTAAAATGATGTAAGATCCATGTTCTAATAAATAAAAATAATAGCTCTAAATCCTTGATATCATAAACCCGAGGAGTGACCATCCTTAAGAATAAATAAAAATCCAAAATTGTAGGAGACAACATGACAAAGATAAAAGCTAAACGTAGTTTAATTTGAACTTGCAAATCAGCTGAGTTCTACACAATCAAAGCATTTTGATGACCAAGTACCAAATTATTTTTCGGCTGTTAGAAAATGAATATAGTAATGAGGTAAATCAAGTACCTTTTAGAAGCTTCCGATAGATTTGTCTTGTTTAAGATATCTGGTAATCCTTAATCTGTATGTTCCAAAGATAAATGATGATAAATTGAATGGTCATGTTCAAGATCTCCTTTTTGCTCTTATGCTATGAAAACCAGACACACAACTGGGTATTTTTCGAGTACAAACAGATTTCTTACAACATGTTTTTGCATGCAGTTTCATCTTGAAGGTTTTTGTTGTTACATTTCGCTGAACATTTGTAAGGGTTACAATATCCAAAGTTTAGCTATTTGATAGAAGTAAGAAGTATCTTCAAAATTCGATGCAATGTCCCTCTCTGATTTGGGCTTTACTTTATAAACCTGCATGTTATTCATTATCATTAGCTTTTTCATACCATTTGACGTTCTTTTTCCAAATATTTGATTGTTATACCGTAGTGTAGAAACATAAGACATCGAATGAACTACTGCATAACCAAAAACTCAACGGCAAGTTTTATTTTTCTGTTTCAGTTAAAACCATTGGGTTGATGCCTTTAGTCCCATAGCTATTACGGGCTTATCGTCCAGTGCTTCTGTTCTTAAAAGAAATAGCATACTCAGCGGCTGTTCCGTGAAATCATAGCGATTGTTTTGCACTATGTTCGTTTGTTTTTGTTTACTATTTTATTGATACATTCATTTTCTACTAATACCATATTTTTGTATCATTTTATTATAGTTCGTCTCTTATTATTGTTTATCTACCGATGTTTTTTCGGTTTCGATTTTTGTGTATTCTTTCATGTGTCCTCCGTTTAATGTCCATATTACATCATTTAACGATAATAATATTTTTGTCACTTTATTAACTGCATTTTAAATGGTTTGAGGTGCATGTTTTCAATTCTTAAAATCATTTCACGCTGCAATACAGTCAGAATTTACACTATAAATCAATCAAGAAAATGTAGATAATATGATGAAAAATGACTGATTTTAATTTGAAATATGTGTCAATTTTATGAATTGGTTAGACATAAGTATCATGCAGTCGGATAACTTATATGTTTTTGACATGTAGTACACCATATTGTCTATATATCTGCAAGCTTCCATACAGTCTGTTGTCACAGGAATACTTAACCTAACCCACTATACTAAAGCGTAGAGATTGTTTTTTTTGTTTTGTTTTTTGTTTTTGCATTCAGCACACAAAACTTGTCAGGAGTGGATCAAGGGGATGTTGTGAGGGGCTCGTTCTCCACCAAATACGGGAAAAATATATAAGTTTTTAGGGTTAAATGGAGGTCTGGACCAAAATTCTTGCTGCTCTCGAAGAATTTATTTTTTCGATTGCGTCCCCTCTAACTTCACATCCTGGATCCTCAGACCTGGATCTGCCCTTGATTGTGTTAGGGTAAGATTATGGTTAGCGTTGGATAAAGGGTTAGGGTTTGTGTCCTATTATTAGAGAGAAGATGGGGATGAGGTTAGCATCACAAGGACATGGTCTCCTACAGTAAACTTAAGCCGAATTTTTGAAAGCTGTTTGATACATACATAAAAACAGTAAAACTATAAACAAAAGATAAACGACAACAAATGTTCAAAGCAGAATCTCAAAAACGAATACATTAAAAACAAAGTCATGACCTACTTTTTGCTCGTTATATCTTTGTAACTACTGCTGTACATGGGGGATCTGTTTATTCGCGAAAAAAGCTATCCAAACATGGCTTTCATTTTTAAAACTCGAGCTTTTAGGACAATCCTGTTATGGATATTTATTTCGTTTGTTTGCATTGTTTGTTTGTATTGGATCTAACGCAACTTACAACAGTACTTCAGCTATCACCGACCTTGTTTTTATTCGGTAACCATATTTATGCTGCAATTAACAACAGTGGTATATGGAATAAAAGTATAAAAACGAAATTGCAATGAAAACAATGAAAACATAGTAAGAACTAGCAACTATATTATTGATTTTCAACAATGACGATTTCTCACGCCTCACAGTATATTCAAGATGTTCCTTAATGTCTAAGGATGTGAGCTAAATTTCAAATTTGTCCATAGCCGATAACTTCTAGAGAAAAAAAACACTTCAAAACCAAGTTGCTAACTCAAATGCCAATGCAGCTTGTGGTGCTAGTTGACACACAAACACCGTTATCATTCCCTTTGAGTAACAGAAGGCAAAAAGAAGTGCAACTTGTGTCTGATCCCATTTATCAAGCTATGTACTTATAATAATAAAATATACCTAAAATGAATCTATTGTTGACTGTGCCTAAAACTAACTGGTTTCTATGACATTGACAGTGGGAATTTCTCTCTTAAGATAATGTAGGCGCCGTCTTTCGTACCGGTTCAAAGGATAATATATTTACATCAATATACAAAATATTTAATACGTTTATTTTTACAAGTTTGTGGTTCCTAATTTAGTTGTAAATTCAGTTTACATTCTTGTTAAGCATACAGATTCATCCTACGTGTAGTTGTAGCAAAAACCGCTATCATTGTTTACAGTCTAAATCAGGAAAGTAACATTTGACAAATCTTGACAATAGATCATGTCAACTTAATTTACATACATGTCCAACAACAGTTCAAACCACACACTCACATAGTTTTGTTTCAAAACATGACACGCCGCTCAACAAGATACTTGCTTGTTTTGAAAATGGACCAAGGTATCATTATGAATGGTTATAGCAAAATTCGGGTCACTTTTTATGCAAATATATTACAAAAATAGCGCGTAATTTAGGGGATGTCAAACGGTCTGCAATGGCCGAACATTACATTCACATGCCACAATCCACCTGGGAACTGCACAAGAAAAACAATACTAGTAAAAAGATAAATGACAAACACAGACAACGAAAGGAACTCGGGTCTTGTTACCAGCACTAGCAAGTGCTCGGGAAAGGGTTAAAGCGGTTAATGGGTACCAAACCTCCCCTTTCTCTGTCCCGTTTCCTTATAGTATAATTTAAAAAAAAACTCTCTATACAGGTTAACTCCAAGACCACGATCTTGAGAAAGAAGAAATTAAGAGAAAACGTAATTTTGAATATTTTACGAAAGGATATGGAGTAAATGAATATGAGACCATAAAACATATGTTAACTCCAGCTGCAATAATTTTAATGAGCTGTATGGCCATTTCAGAAATGTATTCCTCATCAGCAGCACTAGAACCCAAACCAAGGAAATGCATAATTTCAAAAAATGTTAAAATGCATAAAACCAAAACCCAAATCCGAATAATCAGTAATGAAAGGTGAATCAGGGAGTGCTCGATGCTTAATTGTCATTCTAATGTTGATGGAACTGTTATTCGTTCAAAACTCTGTCCTGCTCGCTGGGTATATTTAGCAAAAGTTTCAAGTGAAAGTTGTAATCTTTTAATGATGCAAAACCACGTGCGATTTCTGAATGAAAAATGTCATATTAAAATTGGGCCAAGAGAAGCGGTTTTTTTTAATGCGGATTTCAGGGGGAAGACATAACAAATCCAATAGACCATATCCGAGCTTTGGTATCAAGATTTACTAGACTACTTTTCAACACGTCACAGTATTGAAAACGTCACGTCATAGAATCTTCATGAAATTACGTATTTGAAGTAAGTTCTTGGTCACATGGCGGACATGTTTGTGACGTAGGGCGGGACAAACAACAACCGGTGAATCTAAATACCAGAACTCGGAAATGGTCTATCAATTAATCAAATATAATACTGACACAACTTAGATGCAAGGCATCATTTCTTAATTATGATTTATATAAGGTAAGCATTATATCCAATCCGTCATGTCTTTGTGGTGCACATTGCGAGGACGCCTTCAATTTTTTCTTCGAGTGTCCAAAATTTACAATGCTACGAAATTTTTTGATTGAAAATCTGGCTTGGTTACCAGAAGTTTGTAACATAGATCTTGAACCCAGAGTTAACCGATGCCCAAAATGAATATATATTTTAGCTCGTATACGAATATATCAAAAAGTCGGAGAGATTTCTTTTTGTTTGATTACCACACACACCACCAAAAATAACAACCATATTGTTTCTATCATTATCTAAGTATAACTGCAGTTTAATTTTTTTGCTATTCTCATGAAAAAACATTGCTATATATTTGTTGTTATATGTATAAGCATGCTCTAATATATTATTGTAAAAATATTATATGCGGGAGAAGACTTCATAAGTTTGTTTAACTTGTGTCTTACCCCTTTTGTCATTATATGAGCAAATAAAATAAGTTTTACCTAATTAATTTTTTCTTCGAATCTGAGTGCTGTTTCATTCCAGAAAATATGATTTGACATTTCATATTTCGTATATGAACTGGTATCCATTTTCCGACGTCTCGTGCAAAAGAACCAGTTTACCATAATATCCATTGTGCAAGTGATTTTGTGTAACCTACCAATAATTTATTGTGTTTGATAAATGACGGATTTGTCGGTAAGATGAAGTAATAGTTATTTAATGACCAAGGGAGACAATAAATGTCAATTATAGAAAAACATTACCAATCACGATAAAGTGATTTTAAACAAATTTAGACGATTATTATGAGAAGGTTAACACATTAGTAAAATTGGTAGAAGTCATATGATGCATTCTGAATATTCTTCATCAAAGGTTATTTTCTTCCTAAAAAACAATACTCCATGATGAATAGGTTCATCATCTTATTTCATAACTTCTTGGAAATAATGATACCTGCATCTCAATGCTACAGTTATAAGTTTCTTAATAAATGTATTTCCTTTGATAATGGGTGATTTCAATTATAATCAAAAACCGCAAAAGCATAAGAATCTATGATTTATGTATTTCTATTATTCGGTATTTGATTAACTTGGCTCTTAATATTTATTGAATCTAATGCCATTCTATTGTGCTGATATTACTTGCTGAAGTAATCTGCATTTGTATTTCAATTGTACAATTGTATTGCAGAAACTTTATCGATCTTTTGAGCAGATAGCGTTAATGTACGTAAAGGGTTGGTGCAATGTAATCATGTCGAAGTAGTCGAGGATAAGCCGAGTTGTTCTAAGTTAGGTAATCTGTTCTCCATCTCCTAAATTAGTTTTATATTTTGGTTTTTGCACTGAAGAAACATAAGTTCTGGAAATTGCCATCTGCGGAACTCGTAGTAAGATCTGAAAATGACAATCTGTAGAACTTATATTAAGTTCTGGAAATAACTACCTATACTTATACTAAAGTCATGGAAATGGCCTTCTGTAGAATCCAAACAAACTACAACTGCTTTTGTTTTGTTATTTTACATCTAGTTGTGAAGATAACATTGCCACGGTCCAATTAAACCCATAAACGTTCACTATAACATAATAACTAGTTAGGCTTTCGTGATCTTTTTCTGTTCTGAAACGTGTCTTATGTTTCCCATTGTGTAAATAGGTTTGACAAATCCTGTATAGGTGGTTACTTTGGGTTTATTTGTCATAGAAAGTACACTACAGAGAAGAGCACCTGCAGCAAAAGAACTTCATAAACAAACTTTGTGTTTGGTCTTTTTATGCTGTTGTATGATATTCATTGACTTCCTATGTCCGATGATAAGAAAGCTGCAAAAAGTACCAATCATTTTAATGAATATATCCTTTGAGTAGTAAGGGGGCTGCCCAAAGGACCGAACAATTTTAATGAAGATATCCTTTGAGTACTAAGTACACTGAAAAAAGGAAAGAGTACCGAACAATTTAATGAAGATATACTTTGAGTAACTAGGGAGACTGAAAAAAATTCGAACAATTTCCGGTTGTTTACAATGTGGCTTTTTATCACATGTTGTTGTCGTATTGCTCAATTGTTTCTTCTGGTAAAAAAAAATAACAATTTAACGGGATACTGATTAATTGTTTAACATCTTTGTACATATTATAATAATTATATAAGTATACAATGCCACTCAAATACAGAAATGAAAACTTCACATAATAATTACAAATTTGACATTTGCTAAGGACATGTTTGGTCAAATGAACCGAACCGTTTGTAAAGTGTTCATTTTATGTTGTCGAGCTTTCAGTTTTATGTCTTATATCCGTGAAAAGGACAAGCCGCTCAAACTGAAACTTTGACCGACAAAGATTTTGACTGGACATTACATATGTTTGAGTATGATTTACAGTTATCTACGGACGTATCCTTGTCCGACCGTAGACTTTTCGGTTCCGTATTTTACAAGGTGATTGACGTTGTGACATGCACTTTGCGCAGGTAACTTATGTTGTTATATCTGCCTCGCGACTGGCGCGTGCATGTTTTCAATTACGATTATTCTTTATGGTCATTCCTTTGTTTTTGGTCAGTTGAGGTTCTCTGAGGGAAATTTGAAGAACAAAATTCTTTTTCTGCTAAATTAATCACGAATGTGCATTTTTCTTTAACATTTCATAAACATGTAATTTAATTGTAAAACATATATATACCACATGCCTGAGGACAATTTATTATCTATGAATGGAAAAAATATTATGATTAAAACATCCTCGTTGTACCCTCAGGTTACCAAAGTCTATAAATTAATATGAAGTTAATTTGGAGTTAATAATTTACAATGTGCAACATTTACGTCGTGTATTACAAGAAAAGCGTCTTGCTGACATAGTAGAGTGTACCTTTATTTCTTTTCTACCACGCTGCATACATTTTTTATGTCTAGAAATGATTTACTATAAAGGGGATAATAAATTTATCGTGCTATGTTTTGATGTATTGCAAAGTTAATAGTCCCGGTCTAAATGTAAATAAATAAACAGCCAGATGCATACATAGTTTCGTAAATGCATAAATTAACACATTTTATTTTGTGACGCAAGGGTCCAACTCAAGGACGTTGTATTACAGTCTAATTTTGAAAGCTTTATATGAACATTTCCAATGATTTTGGATGCATTCTAAATTATTATAATATTTTCATACACCTTTTATCTTAATTAAGTTTTCTTTCGGCAAAACTTTCAGAATTTTTAAGATATTCAAATACAAGTCAGGGTTATCATTCTACTGTATCTGTATCAGGTGCCTTTAACGTCGAGACGTTAACGTAAATTTCCTTTAAAAAACAACTGTATTTTTTTTTAAAATATCAGATAAAATCAGTTGGAGAAGTAGTCTCTGCTATAAATAACCGAATTTCACTTGAATCGAAACAATTTTTTTTTCAATGAGATGTTGATATTATAAGGTCGTTGCATGCATTCCGAGTAGCAGTTTATATTACAATAGTTTTTGAGTGCTGTCATATGCATGTTTTATTTTTATCATGCCGTATTCCCGATATTCATAAGATGGAACCTTTTTAAAAGAAGAGGTTTAAAAATAAATGTACGTCCAAAATAGGTCTTTGTTCATAGTTGACTACTAAGTGAAATTTGTAAGTTAGATGCATTATGATTGGTTAATAGCCGTGGCGTTTTTAGATATCTTTGAATTTTTTCACATCGCTATTGGACTTATTTTTTTACCATGGCATTTGCCAAAAAAATTGCCAAAATTTGCCTTTTTATCCTTCACTCAGACGGCTGTCGTGGTATTTGTCCCAGAGTCATCTTGAACGTTGGGATATTTTTTTCTCACATTTCTGTACGTGTGTGACACAAGAATCCAGTGTGAGATACCCATGTGAGATTAATAGGATCTTGCATTAGGTCAGATTAAAGATCGGGATATCTTTTGATCTTATGCAAGATCCTATTTCTTCCGTAATATGCGAAAAGAAACGTCTGGTAACCTTTAGTGTTTGAACAACGTTGTCGCCATTTGAGTGTTCTTTACATTGTGACGTCAGGTGTTTTATGACGTTAAGTCATGGTTACGATTGTTGTATCATTAAAATCAACACGTCTGGTTGGTCATTTACCGGTGTGAGATGAGGTCGTGTGCATCGATCTCACATGGGTCATCTCCCACTGTAAACCACCATTTACGGAAGAATATATGAATCTAACACCGGTGAAAAGGCAAGATCAAGAAATCTCAGACACCCAAGGGTAAGATTTCAATATTTCTCTGACGAGGCTTGCCGAGTC
>MJUU01054841.1:36317-60137 GCA_002080025.1 Modiolus philippinarum | reverse complement strand
GATGCCTAGTTTCGGAGAACAGATTTTCGTGTTTCGGCGGCCATGTTTATTTTTTCTAATTTTTGGCAGAAAAATGTGAGAAAAATAATCAGTCATGGTAAAAAATGTGAGACTGGACAGTTCCACCCTCGGGTTCACATTTTCTAACATCAGAAACTCGGCAAGCCTCGTTTCTGACTGGAAAATGTGAACCCTCGGGTGGAATTGTCCTGTCTCACATTTGAGACCATGACTGATTATTATATTCTCAAAAAATACAAGTCCCGGGTCTATCAAGCTCGGGAAATTTTATCGCCGCGAGTTCTATTTTTTGGAAATATCCATCCTTATCATGCATGATACATCTGTTCATAATCGCACTGGTGTAGTTCTGAGGTTTGTTCGTTGCTTTGTGCTGGAAATATTGTGTTGCCAAAACATCAATATTATTAGTTAATAATACAGTTACTGACCTAATTAAGAATGGCCCGTAAGTTTTTACATGAGACTGGAACGCAGCTCGATAGGGTTTCCATATAAAATTTATTTGAAATTCTGTTTTACGTTAAAACTGCCTACTCTATGCCGACAGTATTGGAGCATCAATTACCTTACACATACATATATGACTTCAAGATGAAGAGCAACAATGAAAGCGTTGTTCCATTGCTTGGTTCAATCATGTATTTGTAGAGTTTTTGTCTCATTGACATTTACTCCATATCCTTTCATTGTTTATGTAAGACAGGAATTTGTCTCTCCTGCAGTGTTGAGTCCGTAAAAAGATTCCCCGTGATGTATGCTCCCCATACAATTCAGTGATTGCGTACTTGTTCTTTATCTCGTATAGATACACCATCATACTTTCAAATTTTTATTATGCCCACATCTCATTATTTTATTATGCCAAGTTTTCTTGCAATTTACTCGATGACTGCTCTGTGGTTGTTTAGTCGTCTATGAGTCTTTTTGTCGGGTATCGGATGACAGTAGTTGTAAGAGTACTTTGACAGTTAATTTTATGTTTGTTGACAACCCTGCATCCATGACGAGAAGGATACATGGATGTAGTGTTCCCCGGCATTTGAATTCTGCTCAAACCGGTGCTAGGGGCTGTCTTTAACTTACTATGAGGTATAAGCATATATCTCGTTGCTGAAGGCCTCATGCTAACTTCAAGATGAAGAACAACAGTAAAAGCGTTATTCAATTGCTTGGTTTGATCAAGTATTTGTAGAGACATTTCTCATGGCGCTAGACCAATGAAATTCCTGTAAAAGAAATTTAACATGTTCATATCTAACTCCAGCTTCAAAGTCTCGTTATGTACCACAAATAACTATTCGTCCAAGGACCATTTCGACAACCTATGTCTCTTCAGTGCAGAAGAAATCAACCCATAAACAGAGAGGCGATAGAGAATAAATAACCAATACGATATAAATTGAAGTATTTCTCTTCCAAATTTATCGGGCATTTTTGCGCATTGACAACACTGAAGCAAAACGGAAAACTCGAGAGCCATGGAATCTTATAAATGCACATTACAACTACATAAACACACGTTGGAAATCAAATCGAAGTAACTTGAGGCCCAAAGAGTCGGGAGTAGCATCCAAATTAGGAAATGGTTTATTCAGAAACATATAGATACATGTATCTATTTGTTAATGCATGTCAGTACGTAATACGTACATATTTCAGACATGAATACCTCCTTGTCAGTTTCTGGATTTGTGCTTTTAATTTTGTTGCAAAATTACAAGACCAAAGCAAGATACATTTTGGCACCGATGCCCTGATAGGAATGTTTAGTTTTGCCACAAATCCCGTCATCAAAATCATTCTTTATTTAGAATGTTCTTTGCACTAAGCGCAGTTGAATTTAAAAACACATGTCTTATTATTATAATTGTCAATTTTGGTCATATTCAGCAAGATGCTTACAAAAATTTCTCAGTGACCATATTTTTTTCTGACTAAATGACTGTTCAAATGACTGAACCAATTATCAAAAGTAAATGTTTCGGTTTATTATTTTATTCAGCAGTAGTATTCTAGGAAACATACATTTACAGAGTCAGAATAGATGTAAAATTTAATGCAGATATTTTTGAAGCTTTAAAATCAATTAAATGCCCAAATCTGTAATATTCGTACATTTTCATTTTTTATCAAGCTACTATATATCTTTTATTTAATTTACAATATTAAGTATAATCAAATCAATCTTTTATTTTAAAATAAAGAGAATACAGTGGTATAAAGCAAAAAGAATTATATTTATCCAAAATGTAGTATTTGACTTATCTATTGTTTTTTACATATATCAAAACAATACACATATATTTTCTATTTTGGTAATCATTACCGGTTTGTTTAATTTCGACCTTCATGTCAAAAGTGAAAACAAAAATATGTACCCAAAAACGGAGAGAGAAAACATTCAAGTGTATTGTTCGAAACAAAAAAAAATCCGCAATCCGTTAGTCTCGACGGATCAAATGTTTTACAAATAAGACTTCTAAGCCTACACTTTCACCAAATAACCACAGCATTATAACCCAGACTTCCCAGCCTACACTCTCACTAAATAACCACAGTATTATAAAACAATCTAATAACATTATATCCCAGTATCATTTGTTTCAATGCAATCATTACAATTATCTTTATATAAGAACGGGCTAATGCTTCAATTCCTTTATTCTCTAGAGTTTAATTTATCTGTGTATTGGATAGGCAAGCTGTAATTCATTTGTAAATATGATATTTGATGTTAAGAAGTAAAAGTCAGGAAAGGTTGTTTATTGCTATGTTAAGTTTTATTTTAGTTGTTTTATATTTAGGTGTTAATGATCAAAATCTGTTGAAAGATATAAATCTGTATCAAATATTTCACTCTAATACATGTAAAAAGGGGTTGGTTTTCATTTATTTTTTATTTGCTTTGAAGAGATAAAATAAAACAAACACCAAAAAATAAACAAATAATATGAAAAAGTAAACAAAAAAATATCCAAAGTAGCAGTACTGCAGAATTTTATATCCTATTTTTTTCTTTTTCATAAAAAAAATAAATAAATGCATATATCCTAGGAATTTTGTTATTCTTTAAAACAAAGTGTCACTAAGTTTGAATTATGAAATTTCATATTTCTGTTGTGCTATTTTTATTTTACTACATAGGCATCTTTTGAATTTGGAGGAAAAATTTTTTTTCGAAATAATAGTTTTGTAAGTGATTTTTTTTCACACTTGTGTTGTATGAAGATGAGCATAAATACAGAAGTCAAACCCTGAAAGTCAATGTTTGAATTTATTAGAGAATTGTTTTCAAAGATAAATAAACTCATCTGGGACCGGAAAGTATAACATAAAGTAAAAAACTATTTTTGAGTGATGTTCAGTTTTATCAACCATCTGATCTGAACATAAAAAGTTGCTTTTCGACTTTATTCAGAGGCTTTCTCGCACCTGGTTGCACCCGAAATTCTATGAGATTTCTAAAAACATGCTAAGTGCGTGAAGGACCAACGATTTCTTTTATCGAAATATTCTCTGTTAGCAAACTATTAAGAAAAAGACATTTATCTACACCGTGGAATACATTATATGATGGCATTTAGAAGGTAATGCTTTTGATATGAACTGATGAAAAGCTTCTCGCAGCGCAGGAACACATTTTTTCGATGGGGTAAGAAAACTAATATGATATTTTTTCTGCACTCGATAACATTTTGTAATTTCACATTACAATTGTAAAATTAAAAGAAATATAAATATTGTTGCCATTTTCCTCACAGAAATTTGGCGCATATGTTCGCGTTCTCGTACTCCTTGGATATACCAGCGTTATCACGGCTTTCGGTTTGAAAAAGAATTTCTTTTATGTTTCAACAAAGCATAATGTTTATGTTTCAACAAAGCATAATGTTTCAACTTTAAAAGAAAATCATTAATTTTCCAATTGGCGTCATGCTTCCGTCACGAATTTAATCTTCTTGTGATGTGTTGACCAATACAATGACAGAAAATGCATCTATCTTCTGCTGTCGCTGGTCAAGATCTTCCAGATGTTTGATTTCAAATAGCAAACAACGGAACACACTCGATTTCCGGAGTATTTCTCACGCTGCTGAAAAGTCTTCGAATTACAATTAAAAACTTTGACAAAACTAATTTATTATTTCGTGAATTAGATTAGCTTTTGCTAATTCAGTGGTTTTGGTGCTATTCGTAGTATTTTATGAATTATGTTGGTTTTTTTCATGCTAACTTTCTCTCAAAGACGAGCCTTTTCGAAAGAAAAAAAAATATGGTTGGTCATATGTTGAATAACTGTTTTTTCTCCTGTGTATTCCATCCAGAATGTATCAAAAATCTCATATTTCAAATTTTCGTTGCAATATTTAAAAACAATTATCTAGCCACTAGATTTTTTATGTAGAACTCTGTTTCTATGACAAATAAATATTCCTAAAATATATTTATTTTCTTCTGAATGAGATCTGTAACCCAGACTCATTTCGTTATGAGTTATGGTCCATAATGGCCATGTCTAGCTTTGAACTTAATTTTAGGTGTCTAATATCAATAAAATGAATATTAATTTTCATAATACTATAATAATAACGGGGTCATAAAACTGTTTGACCAACCGTTAGCACTAAAGGACACATAGAAATGAGAACCTCAGAGGTTTTACTTAAAGTGTGTTGTAGTGTCTAATGATAATTTTAATGTGAGAAAAATCACCATTTATCTTAATGAATATTTGAGACCCCTGGATAGATGAAGACACGTTTGTGTTTGGGACGAAAGATATATTTATTGACAGTTAAAAAAGTTGAAGGTAAATAAAAACAATTTGTCTCAATTTAATGCAATATATTTTTTTTACTTTAATCGGTGGCCCTTTTTATGTTGGTAGAAGTGAAAAAAAAAACGCTTTTCTTTCTTACTAGCAAGGACGTATATCTGAATATACGTCCTTGTTACCAGGCACCTAAAAATTAGAATTTGGTGGAACATTAATATGATTGTGTATTGTTCGTAAATCAATCATATTATTTAATTACATTTGATTCGGTCTGTTCAAACAAACTTTTGTACCTGTAGAAATTATTCAAATATCAAAATAAAAATTTTCATTTCTACCAGCTATTTTTGAAAAAAATATTTTCGTCTTCGAATTAGAAATTAATCAACAATATTTCTGCCTAAACCTGTTTTCCTAATTATAATTTTTACACTCTTGTTTGATCTTCATAGAATTTTTTATTTATTTAACGGGAATGTTTACGTATATGTAAACAGCATGTATTCTAGCGATAATCCTTTCATGTAGAAGGTATCCAGTCGCTAAAACATCAGACAACACCATTGAATACCCCCAATTACATCCCTGATGACAATGTGATTGAATCTTGAAAAATACCTTGAGGGAGCTTAAGGACCGATTATCCAAAATCTACCATCTTATTTTCTTGTTGTTCAACAATTGATACGCCTTTTACCACAAAATCGAAAACTTGTTGTGAACTATCGGCAAAACTCAATAGGAGACTTGTAATCCTATTGAAAAGAATAAAAAAGATAGAGAACAAGATAATTAAACTTTAACAAGATCGTTTTGTTAAGGTGTTATATCTTTTCATTAAGGAGTGAATACTTTCACCTTGCGGAAGAATCGTCCTTTAATCTTAGCGATTTTATTACTCAATATTTTGAAAATTGTTAAATTACATGAGTAAACAAATAAATCTATGTGAGATAATTGAAAAAGGACGTGTGCGTTATTTACACCCTATTTGATACTTCTGTATTTATTGGGTCATAAAATAATAATTAGTAATAAAAATAATTAATTGGTATTATGATAATAAAAATACCGTTACATACACTTATAGGTCGACACCAAATATATGATTTATGTCAAAAACAACAACGGATTATGGTATAAAATATTTCGAAGTAACCAGACACTTACATTTTGGGAAAAACGATTATATCTCTCATGTTATATTCACAGACGGAATTCTATACTCCTCAAACTTCCAGTCTATTCGGAGCAAAATAAGCTGGTTCAATTTATGCATAATTATATAAGCATGCAATGTGTGTTTTAGACATTTTTCCAACTGTTAAATGTGTAATTTTCATTTTGATAATAAAGTTATGAATTTTGCTGTTAAGCTTAGCGGGTTTAGTTAACTTCTTCCCATAAAAATAGTGGATAATTTCATCAAATCAAAACCCTTCTTATCATTATTCTTGCTTTATTTCTGTCCTTTTATAAAACTAATAAACTTGTAAACATATTTATTAATTAAATATATATTTTCACATCTACACAGAAATAAATATGTTTATTAATGCTAGGATAGAGAATCAAGGACTAAGTCCTTAGAGAGATAAGTCAGTTAAGTTATCTAGAAATTCAGATGTCAATGTTGAGTTGTAAGTTTGTGAATCCAATTTATTTATTTATTTATTTATTTATTTATTTACTTATTTATTTCAAACAGATAGAAAAGAGTTTCTCAAGTTTTCTCAAGTTCGTAGGTATCATATTGTTTATCAAGAAATTTAGATGCAAGTGTTGAGTTTTATTTATTTATTTATTTTATTTATTTATCTATTTATTTCCGAGATTCTGAATATTCCGAAACGGCATTCCGTGCGATATCATATTGTTTTTCAATGTGTCAATATCCATCAATCAAACTAAAGAACACAATACAAATTGAAAATGGACATTTCCAATCGTGTATGTTTCACTTCAAAGAATAAATATCATATAATTAATGAGAAAAATTGTTTCCCCCACGTGTTCTGGGGAAAGAGCCGAAAACACAATCCTTGATCACATGTAGTACACATTCAAAGTGAAATGAAAACAAAATTGTATCCATTTTTTTCTGTATTTAGTCTGATTAGTCCCAGGTTTAGTTTATAAACGAACTTGAAAAAAAGGGGGGGGGGGGGGGGTNCAATCGTGTATGTTTCACTTCAAAGAATAAATATCATATAATTAATGAGAAAAATTGTTTCCCCCACGTGTTCTGGGGAAAGAGCCGAAAACACAATCCTTGATCACATGTGTACTTTTCACTTCAAAGTGAAATGAAAACAAAATTGTATCCATTTTTTTTCTGTATTTAGTCTGATTAGTCCCAGATTTAGTTTATAAACGAACTTGAAAAAAAGGGGGGGACTTTCCGCTATCACTGGCCGATTGAATCACTGTTTTCAACCTTTGTTTTGTTCAATAAAAAATTCTGAAATATATAACTACATCAACTAATATTTCAGTAACGTAAATGTTAGAAAAACACGTAAATCAGGATTTATTTTTTGAAATGAGTGTTTAAAACTTTCACATTTTGTAACAAGAATAATTCCTGCAAACACAATTGTTTAGAGCTTTACCCAAAGAACAAATATATTCAGTCAATATTAGAATAAACTGCATAAGTATTTCGAAATTCGGTAAAGCAAAAGATTATGATATTTAGCTAATTCTTGTACCATTTTGTTATATTTAAATGAAATTGTTTGAAAAGGGAAAACATTAATATTAAAACAGTAGAAAAACGTGGCTGCAATAAAACTTATTTTCTAATTTAAAACGACCCCTTTATGAATCATACAAAATCATATTTGATAAGCAAATTAAAGAAATCAAACTATAAATAATTTGGAAACATCTGTTTTAAAATCTTTAATCAAATGAAAAAAATAATATATTTCTTTGAAAATGAACAAAGCATATGAAACTGATAAAAAATAAATCATTTGAAATACATTTTAATAAATATGTGTATTGTCTTTTTTACATAAATCCCAAGAATATCAACATTTTAGAAAAAAAAAGATTTTGAAAAACGATCGACTTTTTTTCTTTAGTATTAAAATATTCATATATATTGTTATTTTATTTTACCGTATATTAAATGTTTTGTAAAGCAAAAATTTAGTATTGAAAATTTCAACTGCATACAATATCTTCACAATCGTCACGGTTGAGTGGTGTTCACGAACCATAAAAATGATGAGGTTTGCCTACTGGCAAAATATTGTAATATAAATATGATTTGCGGTCATAAAAATGTTAAAACACTTGCGATTGACTACACGGCTAATGTGTTTATTTTGTAAGTAAAATACAAAGATAAATTTAAACTTTATTTCATAAGGTTGCTTAAAAAATATTTGCAGTTATTGATTTTTGAATTTTATTTACAGCTTAAGCAGTTGACAGAATAGCAGAAGACATTAATCACGTGCTCGACAGAATTAATTTGATTGGCTGGAGCAAAAAGTCACATGCATCATTCTGAACAGTGAAAATTCTATGACGGTTAGTGGGGGTGGCTATTTGAAAAATATTAGAAAGTCATAGATTGCTTTAATGTTCAAGCACAAATCATTAAGAAGATAAAATAGACTCTGTGGTATGAGTTCTTACTATAATAATATTTTACCGGCACATGCACAAGGAAATACAGGACCGACGGACATGTTTTACCATCGCCCAGAAAAGAGTTTGGACACGGGAGGATTTCATTCACCGTCTTACAGTAATATGTGTTATGAAAATGAAAATCCGTCATATGGAGTTGGAAACTATCAGTGTTACCCATCAATGTATGACAGACTTCACGAAACATCTCCAACAAATCAAATACAACCGATGAACTTAGCAAAGGCACAAAATTTTCAAACAGGAGGAAATGGGAACGTTTTTCCGTACCAATCTTCGAACGCTTTTAACCATCTTAGTCA
The DNA here is from genome assembly GCA_002080025.1 of Modiolus philippinarum. Lineage (NCBI taxonomy): Eukaryota > Metazoa > Mollusca > Bivalvia > Mytilida > Modiolidae > Modiolus > Modiolus philippinarum. The sequence goes on along the minus strand of MJUU01054841.1, from coordinate 51,368 downwards.
CCTGCAAAACTTACAAAATTTGTCATATCCGGATGATCGACCTAATTGTATAAAAAATGAGGACAGTTGCATTCCGACACCTCCTCCAAATTATCCTCTATTGGACTCGCATAATCCTCAACATCAGCCTCATCAACTGCCCGTGTCTGGGCATCATGACATTTCTCATCATCCGCATTTTAACTCAAATTCTGTACAAATGAACGGACTGTCTTCTCAAGGAATGTCGTCTGTGTATCCATGGATGAGAGCAGCTATGAATGGAGGTACAGTATTAGCAATTACTACATTAGCATATTTTATTTCTTGCATATTTTTATTTTCAATTAGAGTTTTTAGTAGCACAGATCGGACACAATTAATTTTGAGCTCAATACCAGCAGCCTCGAAATTTCTGATAAATTTCTTATGTCAGTTTCAAAGACGGAGAAGCGAGTCGTAAATCAAATTAATGTTGCATTTTAATGGCTTACGAATTATTTCCGCAGCGTTAATACTGAGATAAACTGGTGTGAAACAAGAGCTCGCAATTCTAGCATCAATGTTTGCCCATCACTCAATCTTTCATCAAGGTTTCAGAAAAATAAATCGGTTTCTTTTGATTTTGTATTTTCTACTCAGCATATATACATTTGCACCTTGTGTTTAAAAAAACGCTTTGATGTCATTACTAGTAAGATATTTCCGTTTTGCTCACTTTATGGTTCATTTGTGTACAATCTTGATCAGACAAGACTTTTACGACATTTTAAAACATAAAGTTTATTTATTATGTAGTAAAATAGACATGTTTTGTAAGTTAATACTGATTTACGGCAGCGATATAACTATCCGTTCTGTATCAATAATTGTCACATCTCGGCTGTATTATGATTATGAAATGTTATACTTCATATTCTGTTACTGAGACAAGGTCAATAAAACATTATATGAAATTGGCAAGCAATACACATTCATTTACAAACAAATAAATGTACTTACAATTGTTAACCCTCCAAAATGCTTTGCTTTGTTTGTGTTAAACATTTTTTTAGTATTTTTGTCAAATTTCAACTCGTTGTGTTTAATAGTTCACTTATACTCTTATTCACTCTTTGTATGTGAATATTACTGTAGCATTCCTCTAAATATTTATGTATTTTTATAATTATTTTGTTGTGTCCAAATTTATGATGAATTGGCCAACGGACACCAAAAACGATTAAGAAAAATAATTCCTTTTCATTTCGGCCTTAAATTGTTTCCATTGACGATAGCATAACAGTACAACCATAAAAAAGATCTAAAATTATTTCGCATTCCATGTCCATAAAGCACAGAAAAACCATATTTTATCGTAGCACACGAGAAACAAATTCGGACTAATTTCCCTATTGGTCAACTGTCAAATAACGGTCACTTACGCTGTATAATAATAATAAAACCGTCTTTTTTACGATCTAGCCTTTCACAACAGCCTATGGTTAGAATTCGTGTAAATCATTGCTTTTTACACAAAATCCGTTATTTATGTTGTTTTCTCGATTTGGTATTGTGAGTTTTATAGCTGCTCATCTACACAACTGATCTGTGATGCGACATGATTGAATTTTATGCTAAAGTAAACATTAAAAGTAAGAGAGAAAAGTGTTACAAATCTTTGATATGAAGTCAAACAAAACAATATAATGTCTCGCAGATCTTAAACAAAATATGCAAAGAAAATTGAAAAAATAACTTGCAAATAATACAAAAACTAAAAATTATACAAGTTGCACAAAAAGTAAGAACAGTATTTTTTTTCTATGATAAATAAAAATTTCCCTCAGCTTTTTTCTTCTCGTTTTTACAATATTTAAAAATTAATATTTACTATAACTAATTATAAACTTTTTTCTCAAATTTCTTTGTTATGAAAATAAAGCCATTCTTTGCACGTAGAATGATTTTCGAACTTCTAAAAATATGTCTGCATTATATTTTCTATTGATCAATAAAATATTTTTAAATCGATAATAGCTGTTCATATCTATTTTTTAAACTTTTCTGAATGGGCTTATTTTATTTATTCTCTCATGGGAATGAAAAATGAATTATTAAATGGATTATTTTTCGCCAATGGAAAATTTATTTGACCATAAAAATAGTAAAGTAAGAACTTTTGACCATGTAAATAACAAAATTAAAACAGGAAAAAATTAAACAGAACAAAAAAATTAAATGGGATAGATTAATTAGAAGAATACCCTAAAAATAATAAATAACGATAATTAAAAGAAATGATAACCCTACGCATTGTAATATTAAAAAAATGAATGATTGAATGTTATTAATATATGGATTTTTGTAAATAAAATGTACGAGACTGACCTTTCAAAAAAACCATCAAATTCTACTTATAAAGATGATTCGATAATTCCTTTTAAAGTCTAAAAACGTTCGCGGAAATACAAAAGAATTGGTCGTATAAATGAACTCTCCTTTTAAACTTTGGACAGTTTTATCAAAACATCATTATAAATACATTATAATTCTAATTCTGATATAATCCCCATTAATTTCAAATTAACTTAAGAATTGTTAAAAATTCTTATCGTTTCTTTCTATTTTAGTTTTTTTGCAAAACGGTGACATGACAGAACAAACTCCTCTGACAATGAGTGATGAAATAATGAATAAAAATCATTTATCTTTATGAAATATACACCTGTTATTAAATATGAATTTATGATAATTATGTAAACAAAGAAGGCGCTAAGACATATTATATTTTTATGAAATATGATATATTGGATTTCACTCCCGGACCATGAAAAAGTCATAATTTGTGGTTTATTAGAAACTTCTCTCGCAGGGACGTATGGAATTTGGGAAAAATAATGCATTTAGTATGGAAATAATGCTATAAAATTCATCACATTGTTATGAAAGCTAACAAGATAAGGCCGTGTATATTTTTAGTTTACTTATCTAATGCATTATACAATTTGATTAACGGAATTTGATTGCTTGCTTTGCAGAATTTACAAATTTCTCTCTTTTGAATTAACTTTTTGTCGGGTCCGTTGGATAACTCGGTTATCGAAAATAAACAAATAGATAAAAAAGGGCGTCTTTCACTCATACGAATATCATTCATTCATTCTTTTATGGAAATCAGTTCGAACAAATTATAAGAGAAATCAGTACAAAAGATTGATAAAACTGAATGTCAATTTCATGATATGAATTTACAAGTATTTAATAGATCCATTTCTCTCACAACAATTACTTTTGCCAATAAATTAAATTTTCTTGCAAGTTTCAAAGTAAGTGAAGTCTGAAGTCAAACAATAATTAGTGCTTGTGACGTAAATGGAAGAATGTGAATTATATACCGGGACCAGACATGTCACCATACTACCAGTGTTAAGCTATTTTGTCACTCCGTGATTTACAAAATTTGTCACTGAGACCCCATTCATATATGCCAGACGTGAAGAAAGATATTTGTTTGATATCATAATTTCACATTTTTGGCAAAGGAAGCAAGGGTCAGGTCATGAATGTGAAAAAAAAATTATATGATGAAAAAATACATAGAAATCTAAAGGAAAGAAACAATTATTATGCAATTAAACAAGTTGATAAAAAAAGAAAAAAATAATAATAAAAAAAACAAAAATAATAAGAAAACAAAAATCAAAGGTAGATATAAAGAGAGGAAAAAAAGAAGGCCTAGCCGACGCTTGCTGTAAAACTAATGGCAATTATACACAAAATCCATATATTTCAAAGAAGTTTTTGAATCTAGAAAAAAAGGTTTTTGTTCGACTCGAATGAGTTGAATGCCAAGACCCATTCACCGTCTAAGAGATTCTAGACTAGTTATGTTTAAACAGGAAACGACTGAATAATATTCGACGACAAATACATGTGAAAGTGTTTTACCAATTCAAATATGTATGTCAAAAGCAAAACAAAGATAGTCATCTTGTATAATGAAACAGTTATTTTACATTAATGTTTAAAAAAAGAGGAATATTTATTTGTTTTGTATTGGACCAGGGAACCCTTTCTCCCCCGAAGCCTGCTCTGCTGTGAAAGATTATATTTTTCCTAGACAAAAGTTACTTTTCCTCCTACAGTTTCAGAAGAAACCTTTGATTTTTTTTCTCTATTGAGTTCTATGGATATTTTCCCCAAAACTAAAACTATAGAACTTAAGACAAAACCAAGCACAATCCCCGTGCATAATACCATCTATGCCTAAACCAATAAAAATGCAGAATTTAGAAGAAAGGTCATTTTAGAATTATTCTTACTTTGGAGGAATTTTTTGGGGGTATGTTTGACAATTTTGTGTAAAAATGTAAGTAACGGACAACTAAATTTTGGTATTTGTTAGGATAAAGCATTTGCCTATATACCTACTAACCTTTTATTGAAATAACAGAATAATCAAAGAAATTATCAGCAAAGGCCTGCATGCAGTAAAAAAGGGAAAATCACAATAAATACAGTGCTTAACATGGTATTGTACAACACTTATTGTTGTTCTTCACCCCGAAGTCACTACAGGGCATAGAACAAATGGCTTAAGCCTGCTTCTAATCGAAGTAAGGTCAAATTGAAAAAAAAGAAACAATGGTACACACAGGAGTTTTTCGCCCCCTATTAATTTGCCTGTTGGGATGGTTTCTGTTCTTCAATTTTCAATTTCAAGATTTTTTTTTCTAAATTTAAGCATCATCGAAGAAAAATTATGAAGAAATCTGTTACATTGCATGTCTTTTAATAAAAATTACAAAGCAAAATGATTTGCGACCGATCTTTCACATTTCAACTACTCATGACTAAGTTTATTTTTAAATATTTACAGAATAAAAAAAAATTCTAATTTATTAAAGAGTATATTATTGCATTCCGATTTAACCCTTTTCCCATTAGGATACGATCAGATATCTGTCTTTGAGATACCTAAGTCTTCACAGATTTAATCTCGAGATAATTCCTTTCTAATGGAGAAGTTAATTTTTTATGGGTGTTTCTATTGAAACTTGCAGAACGTGTTTCCACACTTAAACAATAAAAGAAGATGTTCCACGAGTCAGATGTTTATTAGGCTTTCGTCAAACTCATTAGATAATATCCATTCTTTTAGAATCATTCATTGATTGCAAAAAGATATGTGTTTGTTGATGATGAGGGATCCATGTGGAAAGATGAAATCTACTCCTAGAAACACATCAATAAGCTTGGGTCAATACAGAAATGAAATTGAGTTATGGGCCCAAGGGATAAACGCAAATATTCGTCTGACATTTTACAAAATAGAAAATTCCTAAAACAAAATATACATAAATCAATTATCAATTTCCGAGATATTTTAGCAATATCATTCTGCTATTTACGTAAACCATGTCTGCGCATGTTAGTTGAATGTTGATAAAGTCAGGTTAATGAGTCCTTGACGCAAATTAGCCGTGACTTAAAACTTCATTTTGTATATCAAATATGTAAATTGAGATATGAACAAGCACTTCCATGTACGTATTCCGGTCTTTTAGTCAGAGACCATGGCTACGAGAAAAAACAAATTACACTTTTTATTTTTACTGACGAATGTGTTTGTGTTTCTGCGTAGTCCTCATATTTGTGTGTTAGTTTATGTTTGGGAGGGATAAAAGTAGACTAAAATAACTCTTTGTCCGAACATTTGCATTATTTTGATTTTTTGATATAACATTAAATCAAATTCAATAAGTAAACAGGAATGGATGTATAAAAATTCTGAAAATTTAGTAAAAATCACGGTCAATAATAACAAATTCAAGCCTTCTTTAAAAACTCTTCCTTATAAAATTTTTACCAAAAATCTTATCTAAAATGCTAACTAGATAAAAAGGTACACTCTAAAGCGAAATGTCTTTTTACAGTTTTCATATATTATTAATAATAATAATCATATAAACAAAAATACAATATGTTTTAAAAAAAAATCACAACAAGAACATTGTGAACTGAAAACCGGATCGGCCATGATTAATATTAGTCATAAATCAATCTGAACAATTTCATTTCGGGATCTCTTGACCTTTATGTGTACCACGAAACCATATTATTGCTTGATTTTAGATGAAATCAACATAAATGCATTAATTTTATCGAACTAATATCTATCCATGGTTAGTCACGAGTTGTTGTATGTTGCTCCGTGCTGACACTGCATGATTGGTTAATTCAGCAGACACAAATTTTATAAGCAAACTTTGACCTCTTCGGACACTCTTGAAATTATACTTTTTGTAAGGGCTAGCTATTCTTTAATAGACTGTTATTGCGTGTATTAGTGAATCCAACCAGCATTTCGAAACCAAACCAACGTATAAAGGTTTTCAATTTGATGATAACTTCAAAAGTCAGGAATTAAATTTTAAATTCTGCCTTAGAATTGAGTCATCGGTTTATTTATTATTTACACTGTATTTATGTAGGAGTCTTAGCTGCGATAATTCTCTTTAATGTAGGAGTTGTTTCCCATTGATTGTGTGACAACCATATTGTTTGATAACATTGATTATTGAGGAGAAATTAAGTAGACAATATTATATGAACAAACATTAACATTTTTTTTCTACCGTGATCGACTTTTTTCAAGCACACAATATTTGTAATTCAAATTAGTTTTTAATAATTAATCCTTGCAAGTAATTATTTTGTTGTTGTAGAAAAATTATTTTTTAACGTTTTTCTTTATTTGAAAAAAAAACAATTGCTGAAATACATAACTCAGTAGCCACATTATTGATAGCTTTTTAAACACAATTGCAATTTGTGCTCATCTGCCACCAATGGGGAGTAAAATGTCCACAAAATGCTCATACATTTGATTTAACACCCTTTCTTATATACCAAAAAGAAAAAGAAAAACACAAACTAAGTCACTGTTATTGTTATAGCAAACTGAAGCTGCAAGGGAAATCTGCATTTCACTATTTCGTAAACTTATTTCTCTAATTTCTATCCAGTTTGCACACTTCCTGAACGGTGTGGAAACATTTGTTCTCCTCTCTACAGAGGAGAACATAGAACATAGAACATAGAACAGGAGAACAAATATTGTGACATTTCCCGCCAAATTTATTCGGAATATAATACTCGGTGTTTTTCGTCCAGTCATTAGAGAAACAGTTTCCACAACTTAAACACGTTAATTATGAAATTTCTCGCATCTCGTTAAATAAATTTTCAAATGTTTAAAAGCTCGACAAGCCTCGCTTACAAACATTTGCAAAATTTATTTAACTCGATGTGAGAAATTTCATAATCAACTAGACTATATGTTTCTTCAGTGGAGAAAACGTATCAAACATATCAAATACACACTGAAAGGATATGAAGTAAAAGCACATGAGACAAAATCTCTAAAACCCTGAATAGCTGTGCGAGAACACATATTAACCCAAAGGCTCTAACTATAATATCATCAACCAAGGATGGTGCTTTTTTTGCAGGAGAGGGATACATGTTCGCTTTTGTTGTATCAGATTTTCTGCCTTTAGAAACCAATAGTGTACATTAACAGCTTTTAGACCAGAAACGAGGCAAATAACTTGATTACTTTCGAGTGATACTCTCAATGAAAAAGGGTTATGGCCCCTGCTTATTATATGTTAAGATATTTTCATTATGTTTATTTCTTGTTTACTTTCAGATGTTACATATGAACAAAAAAGAACGAGACAAACATACACACGACACCAGACATTGGAACTAGAGAAAGAATTTCATTTTAATCGCTATTTAACGAGGCGAAGGCGAATAGAAATAGCTCATATGTTAGGACTTACAGAAAGACAAATAAAAATTTGGTTTCAAAATAGAAGAATGAAGTGGAAAAAAGAAAACAATATACCTAAACTTACCGGTCCAGATAGATCTAAACCAGAAAATGACTCTGATAGGAGAATAGTTGCAAGTCCCAGTTCGGATGAAGCTAGTTTCTCAAGTTGATATGCATAAATCCTCGCTTGTGTTTAAACTCAGGGTAAATAGAACATGTTCTAAGAAAACAGCGCTTGTCATTGCTCAGAACTGTGAAAAGAATACAAGGCGAAATAAAATGAGTGCTGCATGATATTACGAATATCTGAATGTAACGTAAGTGACGTTTTTACGTAATTGTGATTGAGTATTCAGATTTAACGTAGAATGTTATAAATCCAAATGACGTGTTTTATATATATTAAGCATAATTTATTGTGAGATTTTTTTTGGATGGCAGAATAAATAAAATGTTAATAGTTTGAAAAGAAAAAAAAAATATAGTTTCATTTAATTCTAATGGTATACCAACCCCTTTTATACTGCATGAATGTAAGTAAATGTCCATGCATTTATTTCAAGACCGAATGACTATATGCCATACATGTATGTTCGAATGCATGTTCTGTGTTAAAATTTCTCAGCTCATTATGTCACAACTGAAAAAAATGAAACATTGATAGCTTCACATTTGTTCTGGATGAAATACATAGCCTCAAACAACTGTCTGGACGTTCATTATCAGCTCATTTTGGCTTGACGTTTAGATCATATTAGTTTTTTAATTGTTTTCCTTAGGTTTTTAACATCTTTCAGTTTATGGTCTTCCAAACGTTTTTTAAATGTTATCTGCACTGAAGAGACATGAGTTGTCGAATGCGCATATGCAAAATCTAAATTTCACAGTAACTTCGTCACGAAAAAAAAATATTTATTTTTTGCACGTGTATCAACAAAAATTTTTTTTTCAAAAGTAACATTATTTTTTTGAGCAGCAAGCCACCTTCAGAAAATTTCTTTTCATCATTTTGGCAGCAAAAATATTTTTTTCACTTAAAATCAGATCCAAAATATTTTTTTCATAGCCCCCACCTTCAAGTTAAATGGTCGGTCCCTTAGTTATTTGTTACCAATGAGTGGATGTCTCTGCTGTTGGTCTGTTAGTCCCCGAGGGTATTCACCAGCCCAGTAGTCTGTACTTCGGTGATGACCCAAAAACCTATTCTTTTTTGGAACCTTACAATCTCTTAATTTTTATAAATTTTGTCGAAAACTAAGGATTGTCTCCCTCATGCAAAGCTCTTCCTTAGCTCATTTTGGCTTTACATTTAGATCATATTGTTAATTTGTTCTCTATCAGTTTTAACATCTTTGTGTTTATGGCCTTCCAAACGTTTAGATTTTACCTGCACCGAAGAGACATGAGTTGTCGAAATGTGCATATGCAGAATCTAAATTTCATAGTAACTTCGGTATTTAGTTATTTATTATAGATATTGAGCTTTGGGTCTTTTTTATACCAAATGTGAGTTAATAGTTATCCCGGCTTTACACTGAATATGTGGTAAGTCTTTGTCTGAGGATGGTTGCCTCCACTGGAAGCTTACTATGTTGCGCATCGATCAATCAATCAATCAATCACATATTTGTTAGAACTGTATGTATCTACTATGGGCATTGGGCCAGTATTTTGAGTCAGGATCACAACAGCGAATTACGCAATATATATAGCTATCTCCCTTTCAATTATTTTAGCTTCCGGTTCGTGTTATGCTCTAGAAGTCGCATAGTGTTGAATAATGATGAGACAACATCCAGTTCTCACTCGGTAAAATTCATTTTACATGAAGTCTTTATATCAATATGAAAACCACAACGTCTTGCAAGGTGTAGATTTACCCCGAAACAAAGAAAAAAAAAACTGGCAGGATAGGCAATTCGCCCGTTCTGGTATACAGATATGATCTAAATCTTACTGTTACAATACAGAAATGCTACGTCACAAAAGTGGCTTTCTATGAAGTATTTGTCCAGGTTCAAGCATTAATAATATATTCTATAGACATAACTAGGTCTCCAGTATGGTAATATATTCTGCTGAAGTGAAATATCCAGGTAAATCCTGCAATTTGATTGGTTACCTTGACAGGGGATATGAGACCGTATCCCCGTGGTAGCAAAATCACAATTTTTAAACGCTTTTGATAGAAAAATTATAGCACTTCTAGCAGAATATAGAAGTTATTCGGGCTTCACAGGGGATACGGGTTCATATTCACTGTCTATGTTTTATATCCCCTGAGCCGTCAGGCGAAGGGGATATAGGGCACAGACAGGGAATATGAACCCGTATCCCCTGCGAAGATTCCCGAAAAACATTAAATATACGAGTTGTGCTGTTATAGGTCTCGTCTGCTTTCCCATTTTGCATTCTTTACCATTTTAAAAATGCATATCCTCAAAGTCAGCAAAAAGAAATAGTTTGTATAATAAAATCATTTCATACCACTTTCTGGTCTTGTTCATGTAAACCTGGTACAGTGGAGTAAAATTGGAAAGACTGTAATAACAAGACAGCTTATATATTACCACCCAGAAGACATAGTTATGTCTTCAACATGACAATGATTTTCCTAGAGCATGTTTGTGCTTGTTCTAGAGATTGTTGATTCTGTTTCTAGTTAGGTCAAAGAAAACGGGTCGCCCGACATTTTCGACGTACGCCCATAAGGTCTGGAATTTTCGTTCAATTTTGAAACTTCAGGGTACATAATTTGTCCTCAGACGTTGAATTTGTAACGAAAATGTATGACGTTTCAAACAAAAATGTGAACGTCATATTTCTGACCAGAAACGTTTACGAGTGCAATTTTATTGACTTTTTCGGTGCCTATTTTTTGTAAGGGTTATATGATGACCCTTTTATGGTTTTCAGTCTTTTTTGCATTAATTTGTTGTTGTTATCGTTTCGAGCACAAACATCGCTGGAAAACATTGAAATGAAGCAATACTTTATTGTTAGTCTTTAGTTTGCTGTTTCAGTACATAAAGTCTTTCAAAATGAGCAGGTTGCTTTTATGATTAATTATTATACATCATACTTTCGCGGGTTAAGGAGTGTTCGCTTTTTATATTGAACACATGTCAGAAAGTACCAAATTTACTCTATCCATGTAACATTGTTCATGAATCAGTGATCAAGGATTTTCAGATTTTTCACAGTACAATAATTTTGAAAAAATTAGAAAAGAGCTAGGATAACAGAGAGCTTGTTATTCCCTTCAATTATCTACCCTAGCTGAAAGTCGTGGTGATTATTTTATCGAGGTAACAAACTGTACTATAACCCATATCGGCTCCATTGTAATGCAGAACGTACAGGACAGAGTATTGCAGGATCATATATTCTAGACGTAGTAGTGTTTATTTGTTTCGTGATCATTGTGTACAACTTCCATTAGACAACATCAAACAAATTATCGAACAGTCTCAACAAATGAACTGAACATACAATGCGATAGTGAGTTGTATATGGACGTTGTCATAATCTGCCTTTATTGACTACAGAGCAAACAATAAAAAGAAAAAAAAATCAAGCATGTAAACAACAAAAACAAAACAAAAAGACAAAAATCCCTACAAAACAAAACACAAAAACGAAAAAATAAAGATTTCTTTCGGTTACTACATCTTTTATGAGACACAGCATTATCATCTGACTTGTTATATTCATTTGAACATAATAAGTAGACCACTTTGATTTGTGTATATGTTAGGTAGTGACATTGTAACAATAATGAAATGTTAATTCCATAAGAAAGGAAAGAGAGGCACGACAAAGTCTTTGTACTTTGACACAAGTCTTTAAGGTTTGAGAAATGTTATATATCTAACAGGCATAGCGATATAAACTATAAAGGCCGATAAGACAATACACCAGACCATAGGTCAGTAAGACATAGGCTAGAATATATCACATGTCGATAATGTATACACACCAAAGCCCGATAAGACATGGACACACCACAACAGAATAGAACGATAAAAATGTTGATAAAACATGGGCAAGACAATTACATGTAGGGATACACAGGCGTGACTATTATACAAATATAGTCTGTGGATGAGGTCGATACGATGTTATATCGACCTGGGAAAAGCGAGGTCGATATGCTTTTCCAGGTCGATATAACATCGTATCGACCTCACACACAGACTATAATTGCTATATTATTAATTTACAGAAACATTAAATAGGTCATTTTTATTCTTTATCTAACTAATTAAATACAAGATATAATTGAATTATTAAAAAAATAATCTATTTAGAATTTAATTTACTGTAATGTAATTACAATGTGTATAATATATAACATTCTTAGAAACTTCATTGAAATGAATTAAATAAGATTTTAATGTTCATTTTTACAAACCTTTATATGAAAATGTAAAATACATTACTATTTTTAGTAACATGCAATATAACTTTTTTATATACTGTTTTCTAGTCAATCTCTAAAAATATAGTTGGTCATGTGATCAATTCTCCACTAATCAAATTTCTCAAACGATATCAAATTAATAATATAAGTCGATATATCGTGCAATATAAGAACACAAGAAGTCGATAATACATGGGTATTAGATTTCTGAGACAAAGTCAATACAGTAGGTCGATAGACATATATAAAACGAACAATTTTTGGAAGGCTAGGGTTTAAGTTTATTGCCTTTTCAAAGCTTGTATTAAAGCTTGTATTTGTTGGTTTTCGTTTTGACGGTTTCAGTAGTCTTGTTTATCACCCTTTTTGATTGGGTATAGATGAGTTTATTTTTAGTTTGTTTTCTTTAAAAGCTTTCTTTATTCAGAGAAAAACACTCAGCCGTAGTTTCATGCTACGGAACAGGAGCGAATATATATATATATACAGTTTACAATGGAAGCGAAATGAGTAGACAACAATATTTTAATGCACAATATCAGAATTCACTAATTCATTGTCACACAAATGTATTGAAGTTTAAAAGTACATTTAGCCTGGTCACCCTGTAGTGTCCTGGGTACATAAGGGAGGGTCGGAATTTTTTGGTTTGTACTTGGCCGCATTTCAACTGCGCGAATTAGGGGATTAAGATACCTTTCAACTGCGCCAGCAAAGTAGCTTTTACAACTGCTCGAGTTTTTTACCTGTAATCTTTAAGGGAAAATAAGTTAAAAAAATAGCCAAATATTTTTGAGTATATTTATTTTATTTTGTATGAGGTAATTGAAAAAAAATATCCCGAATAATTTTATGAACACTAAGTGAATAGGTTTACAATAATGAGACAGAATACTTAGTATAATAAGTTCCACTATAATAATTGTTTCTGATGGAATAAATTGCATATAATATTTGTTCCCAAAGGAAGTAACTTTTGTCAAGTGGAACAAAATAGTAAATCCTGCCCAAAACCCTTCTTCAACCTACCAGCAGTGGGCAGGGGAAACAGAAGATATTGATAATTTATTTCAGATATTCTTTGAATAATTGCTGGCTAACGGGAGAGGTTCCATGCAATACAATTACAGGTTAATAACAGGTGAAAAACTCGCGCAGATGAAATGTGTTTTCTCGTGCAATGGAAAGATTATTTTCGTGCAAATGAAAGGCAGATTCGCGCAAATGAAATGCACCGTTGTACTTTAATTGCGTATGTTTTTGGATTCTGGGTGTAAATCGTTTACTCTTTTTTATAAAGGAATATGTATAGTTTTGTTTCTGTTTTGGTTGCAGATAGCTTAAATGTTTTTGTGTTTTTTAATTTTTTTAGTTTTTTATGTGTCTTTTTTATTTTCAATCTTTTTATCGTTTTTTTTTCAGTTAAATGATATTTTTCTTTCATTTTGTGTTTTTATTTCGTTTTTCCCATGTTGTCCTGACTTGTCCCCTCTCTACTTATTTACAATCTCATGATAATGGCTGCACATAAAACTGTAACAACACGTCGTAAAACTATGAAAAACGAGAATAATTTTAATCAACAAACTGTATTTAAAAGTTGATATAATATTGATAAGTTCTTTATTCATATTTTATCAATAGATTGTTATCTAGATTCACACTGGTACTTCCATTACACGAAAATCGATTCTGAAATTCCACTGGTGATGACTACAGAACAGCAAAATGTCAAAATATGAAAATATTTATGCCCGTATTACGTGGTGAGAGCCATTACCATTATTGTCCGATTGATGAGGGGTACATAGATTAAATTGAATATATAAGATCAAAGATACAACTAATAGATTTCTCAATAAAATTATTCAATATATTTATTATGATGGAAAATAGTTGATGCAAAGGAATATATTTCTGTGCATGTCGACATGTTTACATTTCGTAATATCCAAAAGCTGTTTCGACTAGCAACGAAACATAAACTTTTAAAAAGCTCTTTTGAGAAGTTTATTTTATTTGGAAGTAAAAACAATCAAATTTATGTAAGCTTTAAACATTGTCAAGCTAAAACTACTAAAAAGTATATAATAAAAAGAAATACGTAAAACCAATGCACATTTAATAAAGTAAAAAATAAAACAAAAATAAAATAAACTAAAAACCAGAAGACCGAAAAAACATGAAAATGTATTTATTTATTTATATTTGGACGATGTCTTTGTAAGATTTAGACCCGTAACAGAAGTTTTCCGAACAACACCGATTCTGTACTGATAGTGAATCATCTTAATGAACTAAAAATTCATTGATCTGGTAAAAGGGTAGGACAAATTAATTCAATAAATTGCTTTCTTGGTTGAAGAAAAGACAATATTTCACAATCTTTCTAAAAGCTTTCTGTTGTAGGAAATTAATGCATCGACCTCAAATCTTATTTATGAGGGGGTTTTGTTAAGGAACTAATCATAAGTTTATTGAAGATGTGTATTGAAGACGAACCGCCCACATTATTATTTAGTAATAAACGTTTTTTGCATTTATTCTAAATACAATTTCAATCAAATAAAGAGAATAATCAAAATCACTAGTACACAATTAATAAAATAAATAAATAAATAAATAGTTTAATTTGAAAAATAAATCAAATTAATAATAAATTGGAAATTTATTATGAATGTATGACAAATTCAAAGAAAAATTACTAGAAAACAATATAAAAATATAATAAGATACACACAGACATGCACAAAGATAAAAAAAAAGAAATTACGAAAAAATAGAAACAAGGACATTAAAAATGATTAAACAAAAAAAAAAAAAA
>MJUU01054841.1:7411-26677 GCA_002080025.1 Modiolus philippinarum | reverse complement strand
AGATTAAATGGTCGGTCCCTAACCATTGTAACGATCTATCAAATCATGGTGATTCTGCAATCTCAAATGTAGCAGTAGCTGATAGCTTCGATGTATAAGTTATTTAAACAGAATTTTCGCTCTGTTGACAAAATCGATGTACGGCAGTAGCAAATAAACTGTGAAATGTCCCCATATGCCGGATATGTCGGAATATTACTGCACAAAAACAGATAAGTCAACATTGGACTTCTAAATGATATCCATGCTTGTTGCAAAGTTCGGTTTCAGGCATCCACGCAGAATTAGCAAGAAGCATACGTCAACTAATTATATTGACAATGACGTTTCAATGGTCTCTTTGATTTTGTTCATTTAGGTATATTAGGTGAAGGTGATCCCGAAACTGAAAATTGTTCAATGAAAGAATATGTACCTATCATCCACGGAATGACAGAAGAGCTAGTCAGGGTTTAGTTTCATCATTACTCGATTGTTTTACGCGATTTTATGCTGTATGAATAGCTCATTTAAATAGATTTAATCTCCGTATAATATGAAGGCCACTAATTAATTTTTGAACTTTTGTTGATGTTTCCATTGAGCTTAGAAATTTGAAGACCCCTACATGTGCCTAAGTGAAATGCCAATGGAGATTTCCCAACATGGTACATAAATACAACGGCTCGTTAAGTCAATGTGAACCTTATTGAAGTCTACTTGTTATTGACTTACAGACCATACAGTGTAAAACGGAACGGTAATGCATGAAAAACACTTGACAAAAGAGGTTTCGACTAAAACATGTAAGTACCTCAAGGAGAATCATTATAAATGCCAAGCTTTGTCAGACTAGTCCCCGGACCGAAGATTTTGAAAAATTGTTCGCTGTACTTAAGGTAGATCGGTAGTCTTCCGCCATTTTGAATTTGTTATTTATACTGTTATGGTATTATCTGATAAAAATATTTTACATAGATATCACTATGAAAATTCATATTTTTCAAATTATATGGAAAACAAAATCGGTGATCCCCCATTTTTCTTTATATGTTTTGAAAGTATATTCAAAGGGCTAAGATATGAGTAAAATAGAAAGAAATCTATGGCATAGTTTTAAAGAAAACAACCAAATACCTGTTTTTCCCTATATATTCATTAGAAGTATTTGATTATTTTGATATCAGTTATTTTAAAAACAAGCACGGTAACCCCCTCTATTATTCTTTTATTTCAATGCTAATATAACAAGGAAACTTTCCCTTAGAAAATAAAGAAACTCTATGGAAAAAAATTTGGACAACCCATCTACCTTAAAGGTATAACAGCAATATTTCTAGGTATTCGAATACAAAAATACTTTTATTTTAACATCGGGTGATTTAACGATTTCCCGTGCAGGAAGATTCTATTGGCCGGTGAAGTGATGACGTCATTTTTTCACATTATTTTCTAAGTCTTAAATAATTTGTCATCAAAAAGCCATTATAACTGAATGTTTTAAACATTTGAAATGTAAGAAGTTAATCACATTTGATAATCTGAAAAGCCAAAATTTGAGTTTCGACATAAACGATCGATATTAATCGATTTTTTGTCTCCGAAAGTGTTGTTTGAAGACCTTGAGGTATTGAACTATTTAGTAATGGAGTATATCTATATAAATACGTTATTATGTTGATTTAAATTTTGATTCGTTATATTTTCTTTGAAATTGATGTATATTATATCAGTGTTACAAATATTCCATTTACAGCAACATATACAAAAATCGAGTCTTATCATATCATCCAATAGCCTATTCCAGGTTCATTGAGAATTGATAATTTATCAATGAAATGATTAACTCATCTTTTATAATCGGTTTCCTGTCATTTCAACATCTATCATCATATTAAGAAGCCTTTTTATCGAGATAGAACAGCTTTTCATCCTTGCGTTTGTTGTCCGTATGTGATTCAGGAGACTAGATTTGTTTGTTTTCGTCGCATTTCATTCTAAATTTTCATTTTAAATCTGATCTTATTTAAATATTAAACAGTTTTATATTATTTTAATATTTATTTACTAAAAGACTAGTTTTGTTTTGAAATACTAGGGCAAATCGGTTGGAGCTGCTTCTGTGAAATTCAGAATAGGGTCTACGGTCAGCCTCAATTTTGTAGTATCCCAAATGTTGCTTAGTAAGCCCTACATAAAATAAGCAACCACGCCCGAATAGACGGGATTTGCCAGCGCGGAGAAGCAAAGGAAGATGGGGTGGGCCATAGGTCTTCCAGAAGGTAACATATCGTATGGGAGTTGAATGACCATACATGAACGATCGGGCATGGTGTAGGATTTATTTTTTGGGGGGAACTATGTCGTATCTTATACAATAAAATGCTGATCGAAATATATTTTTTGCATTAATTTATTGATTGATAATATCTTTGATTTGAGCCGAAGTAGCTCATTTTGCTAGGTTCTGTTTAACCTTGTTTTTTATTGAGTCGAAGCAACTCATTTTCTTACTTTTTTCTTTGGTTTGATTTTGTTCTGTTTTGTTTTGATCTGATTATTTGTTTCTGTGGTGTTTTGCGCTTTATTTTGTATATACCCAAAACAAAACTTTTCGAAGTAATGGATTCCGCAGACAGATTAGAGGTTAGATGTAAACTCTTGCAACATTCGACAAAGAAGCGATGTGTTGTAACAAAATGTGGATTCTGTTGCATCAAGGGATCTGCCCGTCAAGGAAGTACAATCGTTGGTACAAAGCAGGGCATTTCTTCTGTACTACAATTATCTGATGACAGAATCGACAGAATTCAAGATGATTCATTCCACATGGAACTGAGAAGTAGCTTTGAGAAACGAAATGTACCTTACGCAGAACTTCAATGTCAAAGTGTATGCTACACAATTTTTACCAAGCAATTGAAAAAGGTCAAACCAAAATGTATGAGCAATATATCGTCATCGGGCTCGCTTGGACAAAATCCAAATATACCCGATGGTCCTTCTACTCGATCTCCTACTGCAAACTTTGACTGGAAGTCGATGTGTTTATTCAGTACTATTTCCGACATTGTGGCTAGAAATAGAGACCCCATAAAATATGCTACAAACCAGTTGCTTTGAAAAACGTATGTGCAAGTGCTGAATTATGCGGCGATTGGGTCCTTCTCAGCTGGATCTGGTTTGGTTGCTGTTGTTGCTCAGTACCATGGCAAATGTCACCAAGCACATGTATCCGATAGAAATATCAAATCGAAATCTTGTGTTAAATATCTCTAGAGTCGATCTATACCAAGAAGCATTTTACAATTTAGATTCCAAAATTTATGAACCATTATTCCATGAAGGCGAGGTGTTTGAACTTCAACTTCAAGACCTCTTATAAACAATATTTTCAAAAGGATAGTGTCGATAGTCCAAGTTTTCATCTCATCGACTAAAATAAAAGCTAAGAAAGTCATAATGGGGATAGAGTCATATTCAAGGCACAGACTAGTAGTAGCCATAGCGTAATATTCATGGCAAATACAGCAATTGAAGCGCTTATTTCCACTGTCGTATTCCAAGCACACGGTTGCTAACCGAATAAATGTCAAAATTCGTGTTCTTTTTGAGGCCATGGCTATTCTTAGGGCTGATATCAACGGTACCTCTAACATAGATTTGTCTAGCAGTGATAGTGAAGACGGGGATACATGAATGAAATCTGATGCCTCAGCTGCTGCATCATCTGGATTTCGATGCATAATTGCTCATTCTCCTGACAATGATATTCTCCTTCTCCTTCTCCTTGTTCACTTTCCGTTTGATATTGGTGTTTTGATTTTGTTGCATTTGTCTAAAGGTGGGCTAAGTTACCAGCCCATATCATTTAAACTTATGTAAAGCTCTGCCTGCCTCCCACGCTGTTACTGGTTGTGATTCAACACGTTGCCTTGTAAAACAAGGAAATGTCAGACTTTGGGAACTGTTCAAATCAAATCTGTTGACATTTTCTTCTCTCGCCAGAGCTGTCTACACTTTACATGAGATCACAGATAATTTGGAACTGTATGTCCTGCGTATTTACAGAGGATCTCCAACAAGTGCAAGTTGAAACCAAATGCAGTATAAACTATTTACAAAAAGGGGTCACAGAGTGAGCTTCTACTCCAACCCAGAACGGTCTTTTGCAGCACTTCAAAGAGAAAAATACCTAACTTTAATTTGGTTTTCTTTGTTGCAGCCAAATCATACAATACCAAATCCAGATGGTTGAGGGTGGAGAAACAGTGATGGTGGATTACTATACTTATGACGCTTGAACCAATGCCTAAACAAATTACGAAAATGGTCAAGTCTGGTTTCAAATCCTAAATTGTGCACTTCGGTGTTCTGTAAAGCAGCTTAACTACTTTATACAGGAGCTTGCTTGAGTGAAGGTTGCGAGAGTTGTCACAACATGTACGAGAACAATGGTGTGGGTGGTAATAATTTTTCATCTGATGAAGAATCAGACAATGAAAATTATCCAAACTAGCATGGTTAATGTTTCACAGTGACGGGTTGTTGTATTTGTAAATATTGATTTATTGCAATCCTATGGTCATTTTTTACATATGTACATATTTTTCCGTAATTTTGTGAATACTTTTATGTATGTTATCAATATTTTCATGGGGTTGTGTAATATAATGCATTTAGACTATATCTATTAATATCTAATTTATTATCTCCCTTGTGGACTGTCACCCTGACAAGGTGTGGGAGCTTGAGATTCCCTTCAACCATATAAACTGACTCGGATTGAATTTAACATTCAAGTAGATATAATCATGCCAGAGAGGTCATGAATTAGAGGACAGGCCTTTTTTACCATGTACATAGTTCTCTTTGTATTTGTATCTTGTGTTTGATTTATCGTATTTAAATCGGGGTTTTTGCTTTGTTTTAGTTTGTTTAATATTTGTTTTGTATAATTTAGCAATACAGTCGCTTTTATCAACTTATATTGCATTAAAAAGTTAAAAACAATACCAGATTTTGGTCTATTTGCTATGAATGAGCTTAAAACGCGTCACGAGCTCACATCCAATTGTCTTAGACACAAAAGATAGGTAATTCCTTTCCTCAGACGTATAACATGTTATAATAACTTGATTTTTGTTTCTGTATATATTATATAGAGTTTTCAACTGTAAGGTAATTTTTTTGAAATCATTCGACACCTTTGCACAAGAAATCGGAAAATCACCTGATGGTTTCATATACTAGAAATGTATGCATTTCTGTTGCAGTAAAAAAATTGCTCTTATACCGATGAGTACAGCGAACTCATTTTCCAGGGCAGACACGCTATTCGGTCCGGGGACTAGACATGAAAATATATCAAGTGCCTTTTAAATCTTGAAAAAGGTTTCATTTCGCCCTTACCCTCTTTATGGCAGGTGTGACTTCCTGTTGCAAAAAAGTACCTTTCATATCCATAATTTGTCCTGCTCAAATTTTTTCAGTCCTATAATGCATAGGAGCATTGTACATTCAAAATTTATGACTGTTGTATAAGGCATAAAACATAGCTGGGCTTTGGAAGACTTTGCTGCTGTAATCAATATACATACTTGTTTAATATCCCCGCCTTTCAAAACTAAATTAAAATGTCGCAGCGATATTCCCTCATGTTCTGAAATGGTGAATTAAAAAAAATATAAAAAGTGATAAGTTTGACCAACCTGTAACGTAAAAATGCATTATCACTCAAGACTTATGTTGTTCTTGGAGCTTAACTCCTATATTTCGTTCATTTTCGATTTTCAATGCAAGATCATGATAACGAATTTCCTTCTACAATGTGAGCCTGTGGCAAAGAGAATCATTCTGATGTAGAAATCTTAAATGTATATAGCAAGTTTTCCGGAGCTAGGCAGCTTGGCAGATTATCGGTGAGTACTCCTTGACTTATCATTCTGAATTGTTTGGCCTCACTACTCTCCTTTTTAAGGTAGTAGTCTATCTGTTTTGGGTTTTTTTCGAAATTTTATTACACTATAGGGAAATGGAATAGAGAAAGGAGATGTTTGGGTGGTACCCAAAAACCAGTTTAACCCTACCGCTTGCTTTTGCTAGTGTCGGTACCCAGGCTATCCCGAGTTCTTAACGTTATTAAATTTGTCTTTTGCCTTTAAATGGTGTTTTTCTTCATGCAGTTTAATTGTTGATTGTTATTGCAATTTTTCGGCCATTTTGTGTTGGTATTTACTGTTATCTCTTTTGTTATTTATAGGAAGTCTTTTGAAGACAAGGAACTTAAAATTCATGCTGAAATGAAGTTGTCTACCTTCATTCATGTTTCTTGGCCCTTCAAACTGTATAAGCTGAAATAGAGAGCTTCTACTGCCTTCATTCAGGTTTCAAATGTTCCCATAGAGTAGCAAAATTATAATTCCAGCTTTGTAGCTGACCAAGTATTGTTGCTTATAGCGATGTCAGTTAAAATTTGCGAAGCTTACCTTAACTGACAGACAATATGCCCCCAAAATAATGTGAGAATTGCCTCCTATAGGCACTTTTTTCTATAATTTTACTTTAGAATATAATTTCAAATATCAACCTGTTTATACGGCAGTCAAAATAAGGTGGAAATCATTTTGCGTCCGGTGACTCGGGTATATCAATAGTTTGTTAATTATTTAAAAATACTAGTAACTGTTGATTACTTGAAAGGAAAGAAATTACAATTATTCCAAAATCTAGTATTTCAAAGGATATTTTATGATTGATTACAGTTTGCTTTCAAACATCAGTGTAAACAAATGAAATGTTAAACAACTATTTTAATTCATACTTTATCTTAGTACTAAAAATGCAAATGTTTTACAAAGGAACATGTCAATGTTTTATGGAGCAGATATTTATGTGCATCGCTAAAACAAAACTCTTGTACAATTTACATAACATATCTCAGCCATCTACCTACCGATAGAAATGCTACTTTTTACCATTATATTTAAAGACAATGCAACGTTTTAGTGAAGAGAAGTATGAATAAAAGGATTGTTTCAATATACTCATACGACAAAAGATGTATATTTTTAATGCATCATAAACTATCTGGTTATTTGCATTTCCTTTTTGTTCTCCATTGGTAAGTCCTTACATCAGGTTTAATTATGTCGTTGAACTCTTGGCAAGAACACTGCAACAGAGAAAATAGTTTTGTTGAATCGATCGTATTCTCAATACGTATTTCGAATTTATCTGAAAGGAAGCAGCGGCAGTAGAATACCGAAGGAACAAAGGAGTGGTATTTACAAAAATCGAAGACCAAATACATGGCAAAAACGAGAACATAGAAAACAATGACGTTAGACAATCTTAAAGCACAGAAATAACGATGCAATGTATAGGAGCTCACTGCTTGTACTCAAATGCAGATGAATGACTTTTGTTTTCAAATTGATTTAAAACATCTTTCCCTAAAATACGTCTCTTTCTGCGCCGATTATATATTCGTGTCAAAATAACGACAATTCCACCGGGTTAAAATGGAGATAGCTTGAACAGGTACCACAATGCATCTCGATGGAAGCAAAACGCATAGGCATTGCAACAAAATTCGTTACCATCATGTCAGAAGCTAAAGGAATCATGATAGAAACCATTACGTTAAAAATCAAGCTTTTATGTTGGACATAAGTAGAACCACAATGGATATATAAGGATACTACTTAAAAGCAATACGATAGAAGATTTAAGCTTCACAATGAAGTTGAAAGTACCAAGATGGAAGATAAAGATATCAAAAATTGACATCAAAAAGTATCATGCTCAAAGTTGAAAAACATACGGACGAGAATTAAAATATTATTATGAGGGTATTGCATATTTATGTAGAGGAGATAACAAGAAACACTTACAATAGCCGAAAATTACAATCATATACCACAATTTACCACGGAAGTGCGCAAGAAAAACAATAAAAAGATAAAAGACAAACGTAGACAACGATATATAGTTATGGATTTTAAGCATACAGACCCAGGGTAACCCCAACTTGTCCCACTAATTTGATTTTATCTAAACTTGTAGTATATAATACACATATTTAACTAATCTACTTTAGGAAAATATTTGAACAAAATTCAATTCATTTTAGGTATATAAGTTGCCGTGCTTATGGGATTTTTTTATCTTTCCCTTTTTGCTTTTGGTATTCGTTTGCCGATGTCTCAAGTCATTCCCTATACCACAGATTAGACTGTCATTGATTTCAATATCCAAAGATAAAATACAAAACCTAGATGTTTTAATGCAGACATTTATATAAAGGGTGTAAACTTCATAATAAGAGATACTCATAGAAAATTAAAAAAAAACGACATATTTTAGTATTATCTCCCCTACCACAGGTCAACTGCTTTAAGGTTAGTGTCGTATGGGGTTCCCCTTTTCGACTAAATTCCAAAAACAGATGTAAGCTAATTTTCTGTTTGGTTATCCCGAAAAATAAAACAACATAAAAAGACCTTTATCCAAATAAATTTTTAGCATTCCTCTAGTTTTCTGTGTTTAACCTACTCCAATTCTTGTCATACATTTGTGATATTCAGCTAACTTCAATCCCTGTCATGTCAGATATTGTGGTTAGGAGTACTGACTCTACATCATTTAGTTTTTTTTTATTTACTTGCTGTCATTATCAACCAATCGTTCTATCTTCATTCTAAATGTAACGTTGTGTTCAAACCTAGATGCGTTTTGGTTTATTGTAACCTAAAAGAACTGTAATGCATAAAAGAAACTTTCGTTCGTTAGCTAAAAAAACAATACGTAACCTTCACTGTGATACTTCTAACCACAAGGATCACGTCCTTGTTTTGTCCTGATTTTTTTTTTTTGCCATGTCTATGGACTTTGATTTGTAATTGTCACTTCTATTGTTTCTTCGGTATCTTACTGTTTTATAATGCGTCTTACTTCAAATGTAGGGTTTTAACTTAAATTTTAATGTTTTTTATTTTCATTGTAATAGTTTTATTTGATCTGGATGTATTTATTGTCTATTATGATGCCTTCGATAAGTTATTGTCTTCAGTTCTGCCGAGGATCATAATAATTGGATTCTGAACATATCGTTATTCGTGTTATGGATTGCATATAAATTTTCAAAATTTTGTCTTGATTTTGCAGACATTTCGTGATTATGCATTTCAAATGTTTTTTGCTTGATCTGCATTGAAGAGACATAAGTTGTCGAAATGGCCATATGCAAAGGCTGAATTCACAGGAACTTCGGTATTTTGTTATTTGATAAATACCGTGATATTTCATTTTTTTTAAATATCGTCATATAAAGTATAAGGATATATGACGTTTCAAAGGTCATTGTGGCTGTGCTTGTAGGAGTGCGTACATTTTTACTATTATTACTTTGTCATGTTTATGGGCTTTCATCAAATAACAAAATACGGAAGATACTGTTATTTTATTTTCTGCATATGCGCATTTTGACAACTTATGTCTCATCAATGCAGATCAAACCAGAACATAATTCGAAGTCCGTCAACCGAAAAACATGATAAAGCTGGTAGAGAACAAATAACCAAAGGGATCTAAATAAAAAAGCAAAACATCATCAGCTAAGGACACAGCTATGCATGAGGGAGCTACTCCCTAGTTTTAAAAAAAAAAATGCAAAATATAGATATTGCAAGTTTCAATACAATCGGCTTTCGGGTCAGAAGTACTTACTACTGGGTTGGTGAATCAAGAAAACTCATTGTGCTTGTTAAGTAATGCATTCAGTTTTTTTCTTTACTATACATTTGATGGATTCTTTTCTTAGAAAGTATTTATATCATGATACCTGACGTGTAATAGCTCATTTCGCTTGTCAAGGAATGAATACATTTTTTTCTACATTGTAACTTTTTCAAGTGTAATTAATAATGAATGAAAGGATATGGAGTAAATACACATGAGACAAAGTCTCTACAAATACATGGTAAAAACAAGCAAAGAAACAACACTTTTATTATTGTAGTTCATCTTGAAGTCCCCCTAATGCCTTCAACAATGAGCTTTGCTCATACCTCATAGTAAGTTCAAGAGGGCCCCTAGCACCGGTCTGAGCGGAATTCTTTGCTATATGTGGAACAACGCTACATCCACGTCTTTTATGGCATTAACATTAATTGAAATTGCAAAATGCTCTTACAATCACTGTCATCCGTTGTTCGACAAAAGTACCGGCGTCTTCAGCTAGTGGACGATTACAACATATAGACAAAGACAGGGCACTCATCAAGACGATTGAAAAAAAAACTTGCCATTATAAAATAGTGAAATGAGGGCACTTTAAACAGGTGTTCAGAATTTCTTTTGGAAATTACAAAAATAAATGCCAAAATTTGAAAGAATTTTGGTATACCCGTATGAGAAATTCTCACAGGTACGTTTTGTCCTCCTTTTTTCCTTTTAAAGATTGTGGTCATTGAATTAGTAGTCTATCTGTTTTGGGTTTTATTTATACGTATTATACTATAGGGAAACGAGACGGAGAAAGGGAAGGTTTGGGTACCCATAAACCGGTTTAACCATTCCACTGGCTGCTGCTAGTGCCGGTACCAAGTCCAGCTGTTCCGAGTTCCTATCGTTGTTTACGTTTGTCTTTTGAATTTTTATTGTGGGTATTTTCATGTGCAATTCTCTGTTACTTTGTGGCATGTGACTTTGTTTTTTTTTCGGCCATTGTAGATGTTTCCTGTTATCCTTTTTATTCTATACACCATAACTGAAAAATACAGAGAGCATACATCTCTCGCACAGGGAATCTTTGATACCTGGCTTTTAAAAGCTAATGGTATTTGTCAAAAATGCTACAATCCTTGCTTCAATAAAATGTTTTCAACTTTCATGATCCTTTTACAAAGTATGATGAAGATTTGCTTTTAAAGCCGTTCTTACACTACACCGTATAACACAAACGTACGAGGAGTGGATGAAAATCATTTTTGTACGGTCGTAAATATTTTTGTTCGTTCACGAAACATACTAAACTATTACCGACTTTTTAAGGAAATGTAACTCTGTCAGTCAGATGCGAACTGGTTAACATGAATTGTACTGGTACCTGTGTATTATTGAACGAGTAAACGATAGTGATTGTCGTGGTATATTATATCATTTATATATTTAAACTGTTACATAAGGTAAATAAAATGTAACAAAAGAATAAAAAAAAATACAAAGCATTATTATAAAATGATTATTGGGACTACATGTTACAAAAATAAGCGAATATTTCAAACAAGGACTTGTATACGGCCTTGCTTCAAAGTTGTTATTTATCATAGTCGTTGACTACACAACACACAAATTTGTTACATACGCCATGCATACATCATCATCAGGTCATATCTTACGTAGTTTAGCCACAGGTAACACAGGTGAAAATTGTTTATTGGCACAATCAACATCAGCTGACGAAGGGTCATAAAATAATTGAACCATAAACACTCTGCTCTATTTAAAATAGTTTTTTTATAGATTTATTTGTATTTTAAACAGTTATAAATTGTTCATTTTTAAAAGTATTTGTATTTCAAAATATTGACNTACGAGATAAGATCTTTATATTAAGTGAAAAGAATTACACCGACGGATAGCCTATTTTATCTATTTTCACCACATAGTTGTACAAATTAGAAAAGTGTATTTGTTCTCTCGCAATTCAGTTCTAAAAAGGGGATACTCCACAGAAAATACGATATTTACAATGCTTTAATAGGGAATACTTGTAAAAATATTTGAAATTTTAGAATCAATTTTGACGAGACTAAACCTCTTCCGATTCTCATAAAAAATATACCGAAAGAAAGATAAATTTATGTAGAATAAGCACATAGTTGTACATTTTAAAGAATGCGATTGTGAAACTTGGTATTTTCTATTTTTTACAAGCCAGCGTTATATTTCTATGTACAAAATACGACAATCCACAGGTAGCCACTTTAGTTATGTGACTGATCGATGACGCTAATAGTTTAACATGATACAACGAAAACGCAAAAAAACCGAAGGTCTACAGTAAGTACACCGTACATTCACAGTTCTGGCACCGAATAAACCGAACTCTCACCGAACTGACACCGGAATCCAACCGGACGAGCACCGAATAAGACGTATTTTAAACGGTAACATACCGGACGATTACCGAATAAAACGGATTGTTAACGAACGGGCACCGACTAAAAACAAATTGAATGGGTTCTATGTCAAACTATCGATTTTAAAAGACAATACTTGTGTCTTTTGGCCTCTTAACTACTTATTTTACACAGATAATCATTACGACGTGCTTGACCATTTAAATTCATTATCCAAAATGTCACCGAATAAAAAGGCAAAATAATGCTCTAAAAAGTACTGTCAGGTTACAGTTAACCTTCTTCACCAACGAACCTAGGCGAAAATGCCAGTGGAGATGCTCAAGGCCAAGATCGGGTTAAAGTTATACAGTCTCTATGGTAGCCGATTCTGCTCAACACATAAAACGTTTTTAAACGGCGAGAAAACAGACAAATTTTTTATTTTAATGTTTTGGGTATATGTCAGAATGATGTTACTATATAAATACATACACTGCATAACATTTGCAGTTTGCAATTACTAAATTAAATAATTACGACAGGACCATCATTTAGGTTTTCCGTCCGAATCCCCCATAGTTTAAGACATACGGTCGAAAATATGGGCCTTTCTTTCCGTTCATTCCTTGTGATTTTTAGCTGTTTTTCATTCTTATTGTTATTTTTTTGATTATTTTATGTTTTGTACTTATTATCTCCTTTTACGATTCTTATTTTGTTTATTACATTTAATTTTGGCCATTGCGCAACATACATTTTCACCGTACAAAACGGACATCACCGTACTTGTACCGTATTCACCGGATAAAGAACGGATGACAAACGTGTATCGAATATAATTTATTTTTATACGTTCGGCGTTCGTTTGCGTTATACGGTGTAGTGTAAGAGGGGCTTTAAATACTATACGTAATGAATATAAATGTTGCTTTATCAAATATTTGTCAACATTCATAATGCCTTTGGCAAGTATCATGATACTTGGCTTTCAAAATATCATTATCTTTGTTGTGGAATACAAACATTCCCTTCATTTGTAATTTTGCAGAAAATGTACTGGTGACATCACGATCTGCGAATCGCTATAATGACTTTACTACCGGAATTGACATCTGATGGGTGTCTGATAATTTAAGAAGCAAGAGATGTGCACCTGATCTCACTCATTGATTCAAATTCATCTGTACCGGTATGTTTTTGTGCCGTTAGTATATGTAATGTCTTTGATTTTTGGTGTTTCTGATATGACAGTTGCCTTTGGGTTCTTTTTTGGTTTTAGTGCTGCTGATGAGGACTTAATTTCCGGAATAGCCATACAGCTCATTGAAATTATTGCAGTTAGAGTTAACATATGTTTTATGGTCTCATGTGCATTTACTCCATATCCTTTCGTAAAATATTTAATACAGATAACTAAATACCGAAGTCACTGTTAATTTACTTTCTGCATATGCGCATTTCGACAACTTATGTCTCATCAGTGCAGATAAAATCAAAACGTTTGGAAGACCATTAACTCAAAGATGTTTTTTGAGTTTGTCTTTTATCATGTTTAATGCAGTGTGGAGTTGGTAAAACAATTCCCCGTTCTAGAGATGTATGTTCTTTATTTTTCTTAGATATGGTGTACTTGTACATGAGATAATACCTGATGTGTACACTTTGTTCATTTACTATTAACCAAATTTATGTAAATTTTGAAACCTCATGTTGAGCTCCCTCCATCATAGTTTTGTCCTTAATGATATTTGATATTACTGACTCTGGTTTTATGCATTTTAATTTTTTTTTGAAATTATGGTCTCCTATGTTTTGGTTTTAGTGCTGCTGATGAGGAATTAATTTCCGAAATGGCCATACAGATCATTAAAATTATTGCAGTTATAGTTAACATACGTGTTACGGTCTCATGCTCATTTACTCCATATGTTTTCGTAAAATATATGGCCTTATTTGTTACGGAACACACTTAATTTTTGCTTCGTCATAATTTTGTCAAATTTCAAACATTTGATTACTTTTGGCAAGCACTTTGATACATGACAATTAAAATATTTTCTTGTCTCAGAAAAATGACAGTAGAATATTATGGGTATTAAAGAATCGATACAATCCTTGCTTTAGATGACCTTGACCTATCTGCTGATAATGCTTAGTTTAAAAAATATATTCTGATATTGATAGATGTGACTCGCTTACCCATTCGTTCTAATGCAGAAACATACCATTGTTCCTGATTAAATTATGTTTTCCTTTGTTACTATATCAACTGAAAGCCTAATATCTATATTTATTACTGTATCTCACGTCATATTGAAAATGCTTTTAAGTTGTAAGCTAAGCAAACCGTGCGGATAGAACGACAAACGAAAATTTCCATCAACCGTTTACATGAGGGAAACGATTACCACATGCTTAGACTTAAAAAAAGAAAGGTCTATTGTGGAATAGATAAAAACTACAAACAATGCTTTCTCAAAGCAATTAACTGTTAAAATGACGTTCACATTAATGAGAAAAGACATGTATCGAAATTTTAATAGCTTTGGGCATTCAATAAGCACAGCAGGCCATTCGGAACTTCTATCTACCACAGAACAGTGTCAGTGGTAAGCTCGATAATACTTTATCAAAGCTGCTATATTTGAGTAACAGACAAAAAATAAGTTATACTCTACAGTTTTTGATAAGACCAAACATAAAAAATATGACAAATAGTTTCGGACAAAGTGTACTCAAAACCAATATCAGTCTTTAGGTACAACATAAGTATTTTGTATATTAACTGCTATTGTTTGGTATTTGGTTACCATTTCTTGTATAGGTTACCAAGCTTTCCGATAAATGTGTTCAGGATATCACTTAGATGGCGTTTTTGCACAATAATAGAGGGATATGGAGTAAGTTAAATGGAACAAAATCCTTACAAATACATGTTAGGCAACACTAAATTAATTAGTTGTTCTTCGAGATTTTGGCCAAAAAATTGAGGCGAGGGAGCGAATTTTTTTTTTATTTTAAATTTTCGCCTCAAATATTCTTGAAATTAAGAGCGGGCAAATTATATATATTTTTTTATTTTTCTTGCCCGGTATTTCAATATTGTTCAGATATATGCATTTGTACCTGCATAAGAGCTTACATTCAACCTACACACTTAAAAGGACATTATATAACTAAAATTAAATGTGTCTAATTAATCATTTAATACAGCACATTCCCTTGTTTAAACTAAGTTTTGTAAGTGTTTACCTTCAATAACAACTATTTCACACTCTGACCTTCTGTTGCATGATAGCTTTAGCCACAACTGCATGTAGTCCGTGGGCTGGAAACACTTTCCGTGCACCCCCCTCACTTTCGAACCAGACCGGTTTTTTCAGTCCTTCTATGCCCCCTCTTCAAAATAAAACATATTAACACGAACATAACATGCACGCATAGACAGTATAGGGCCACTTTTATAGTACAACCGAAAAATTATTGTATTTTCGTTTTAACATAAGTTACATCTTTTAAGCTCCATAATTTTTTACAGATCAGTATATGTACTGAAATTTGGTATCAAATAAAAGCTTATTTAATATGCTTTACTATAAACACAAGTTTGGGTACTTTACGCCCATTTTATGATCTGGGGATACAAAAAATCTACCCCTACTCCTGCAAAAAATTGCGAAAATGACGATTTTAGGCTGTCAATTCCTTTCATATACTTTTTCATACCTTTTCCTTTACTCATACGAGGCCAAGTTTTTACAAGGGCTTATTCAAAGAAAACAAAAACATTTAGCCCAGTCCTTTAATTTCAGCTTCCGCTACATAGACGATGTGCTTTCTCTTAATAATCCTAAATTTAAGGATTATTTACATCAGATCTATCCAAATGAGCTTGAAATTAAAGAAACAACTGAAACACCTACTTCCGCTTCGTACTTAAATCTTTTATTGTATATTGACGAAAATGGACGTTTGAAATCTAAGCTATATGACAAGCGTGATGATTTTAATTTCCCCATTGTGAACTTTCCCTTTCTTAGCAGCAATATACCTACCTCTCCAGCCTATGGAGTGTACATTTCACAGTTGATTCGTTACTGTCGAGCTTGTAGTTTGTACTGTGAATTTTTGAACAGAGCAAAAACACTGTCCCAAAAGCTGCTTAGTCAGGGATTTGTTCAACCTTTGTTAATTTCATCCCTCAAGAAATTCTATGGCCGTCACCATAGCATCATTGAAAGATATGACATGTCAGTATCCCAAATGAAAGTGGACATTTTCAGCTAGATTCACGTCTTCCCGGATTTGACTACCGACTTTGACATTTTCCCGGATTGAATCACTCACAGTGTGACGGGTGCTGTTAACAGAGCAGGACATGCTTACCCTTCCGGAGCACCTGATGTCACTCTCAGTTTCACTGGAGTTCACACTGTGAGTGCCTTTGTTCTGAATGTTGTGGTTCCTGGTTCTGTGCTTTGTGTCTGTCTGGCGTCATTGTTTTTGTGTCTAACGTCATTGTTTTCTGTGTTCTCGTTTTTGCCCTGTCTTTGGACTTCGATTTTTGTGAATTTCACCCCTTTGTTCCTTCGGTATTCTACTGCCGTTGTTATATAAACAACCCTCGTCATTTGATCTAGTTTTTATGCCTTACTTATCAGTTGTGATACCATGTTGGAAAATAAAACCATTAAAGTCCATAAAATTTTGATTTTTGGTATAAAATGTTTGAAAAATGAAATTTTTCGGAAATTTCAATTTTTCAAAATTTCGACTTTTTGACTTAAGGGTCGTAAGAATCTGAATATATATTTAATAATTGCCAATGCAGTAATAATTTATGATATGTTAACAACAAATTGTATACAAAAATTTTAGTTTCAGACGTATTGTAGGTTCATAAATGTCAAAATTATCACCCCTTCCCCTAAAAATTAAGAGAAAATTTGAAATATTCAGGCTCTAAATGATAAAAAGATAATGTCTAATGGGAATTATACTGTGTATTTCACTAAACTGACATGCAGAAGATCATTTGAGCAGATTAAAACTTTTCAAAAGGTCTCTTTTCGACTCTTCTGTCCGAAATTGTATGAAAAATTCCTCGTTTCCCTTCTTTTTTCTATATCCATTCTTCAGAATTTCTGCTGATTTGACTTTGAGATGCAAATACTTCATGAAATTGATATATAACTTGGAAATGTTGATTAAATATCTTTTCATCATATCTAAGCAATTAGAAAATATGCTTTTAAGGCTTTTAGACTAATTCCAGTCTCATAATTTCAAACATATTACCCATTACCACACATATTCAACACAATTTATTTCGTTTTATTCAGCTTGAAAAGCTGAAACATTGTCTAAAGGTCCAATGACATATCATTTTCAAACACCAAAATACACAGAGCCTCCCATATATAAAAATAAGATCATGCGCCCGGTTTATGGGCAGTTATACAGCAATTTAACTTTGAATTTCGGAAAATTCTGAAATACAGGAAATTCCTATTTTCCACGCTAATGGTCCAAAATATTCAATTATACCTATATTTTGGTGTCAAAATTACATATTATGATTTGATATAATGCATCTTTTGCAAAGAAAGTAAAAAAATTTGTATGCTTTGTTCATATATATGTAAAGACGGTCATATTTTGGAGATTTTTATGTTTAATTTTGTTTGGGTAGGGGTAAGTTTTTCAGTATTAAGAGTCACATTGAACACTCCTTATTTTTCTGAACAGTGTTTTTAGATAACATATTCATTGGTTAAGACAATGAATTGGCATATCTGCAGATAAATCCTTTATATTTGCCACATATAACGATTTAAAAGTTTTGGACAAATCTAGAATGCTAAAAATTCCCATTTTTCATCAATTTTGGACAAAAAGTTGAGTTTAAGCTGACAACTGGGATTTGAAATACCAAATCATGATAGTATTCATGCAACTTTGTTATATGCAAGGCAGAATTTGCGTGTGGTTGTTATTTTTATCCCAACATAGTCGGAAAATTGACAATTTTTAGGAAAATGTGTTGGGGCAGGGGTAAGATTTTTGGTATTTAGAGTCACATTAAACACCCATTCTTTTTCTAAACAAAGCTTTAAGACATTTAATGTATCGCTTGGAACAATTAATTGGCATATCTGCAAATATATTCTATAGATTTGATATATATTGCGATTTAACAGTGAACTAAGCACAAATCTGAAATGTTGACAATTCCCATTTTTCATCAATTTTGGGAGAAATATTGAGTTGTAGTCGACCAATGGCTGTTAAAATACCAAATTATGATGTCATTCATACAACATTGTCATATACAACACACATTTTGCATGTTCTGGTTATTTTTATGCGAACATAGACAAAAAATTTACAATTTCAGGGAAAATTTGTTGGGGTAGCGGTAATATTTTCTGTAATCAGAGTCATATTTAACACTCATTGTTTTTCTCAACAATGTTCTAAGACACCAAACGTGTCGCTTGGCACAATCAAGTGGCATAGTTGCAGATATATCCTCCAGATTTGGCATATATAGCGATATAGCAGTGGACTTTTGACAATTCTGAAATGTGGTAAATTCCCATTTTCCATATTTAGTTATTTGTTACCACTGGGTCGATGCCACTGCTGGTGGACTGTTAGTCCCCGAGGGTATTCACCAGCCCAGTAGTCAGTACTTCGGTGCTGACCCGGAAGCCGATACTATTTCAAACCTTGCAATATCTAAATTTTTGTAAATTTTGTTGAAACTAAGGAGTATCTCCCTCATGCAAAGCTCTGTCCTTAGCTGATTTTGGCTTTACATTTAGATCATATTGGTTATTTGTTCTCTATCAGTTTTTGAACATCTTTGAGTTAATGGTCTTCCAAAATTTTAGATTTTATCTGCACTGAAGAGACATAAGTTGTCNTATATGTTACAGTACAAATTGGAATCCAGTAGGATCCGGAATCCTCCTAGTACAAATTGGAATTCTAATTTCTACTGGGACAAATTAGAATTCTGATTTGTATTGGATTTAATTCAGTATATATTGGAATTCCAATTTCTACTGGGACAAATCAGAATTCCAATTTGTACTAGATTTAATCCAGTACAAATTGGAATTCCAATTTCTCCTAGGAGAAATTGAGATATCCT
>MJUU01054839.1:13941-25079 GCA_002080025.1 Modiolus philippinarum | reverse complement strand
TATTCATCATATCCTTTCAAAGGAGTTTTATCTTTTGCGAAACAGAATATTAATGAATTTTAATATATTAAAGGCTTGAAAAAATAGATTTTTAGTCTGTGGTTTAAACTCTGTCCATAAAAATGACTAAAACAATTGAAATTTTTTGAAAATTTTATTCATCATATCCTTTCGGAGGAGTTTTATCTTTTGCGAAACACACCTTTAATGAATTTTCACATTTTCAAGGCCTGAAAAGTGAGATTTTTAGTCTGTGGTTTAAACTCAGTCTGTAGAAATGACCAAAACAATTTAAATTTTTTGAAAATTTTATTCATCATATCCTTTCGGAGGAGTTTTATATTTTGCGAAGCACAAGTTTAATGAATTTAAACATTCTTTTAGGTTGAAAAAACATGATTGTTGGTGTGCAGTTTAAACTCAATCTTTAAAAATGACCAAAACAATTCAATTTTTTGAAAATTTTATTTCATACAATCCTTTTGAAGGAGTTTTTTATTTTGCGAATCACAATTTTAATGAATTTTAGCATGTTTAAGGGTTGAAAAGTTAGATGCATAGTCTGCGGTTTAAACTCAGTTGATAAAAATTGCCAAAACAATTTAAATTTCTTGAAAATTCTATTCAACATATCCTTTTGAAGGAGTTTTATCGTTGTGAAAAACATTTTAATGAATTTTCACATATTTAAGGCTTGAAAAGTTAGATTTTTAGAGTGTGGTTTAAACTCTGTCTATAAAAATGACCAAAACAATAGAAATATTTTGAAAATTTAATTCATCATATCCTTTCGAAGGAAGGAGTTTTATCCTTTGCGAAACCCAATTTTAATTAATTTAACATATTTAAGGCTTGAAAAGTTAGATTTTTAGAGTGCGGTTTAAATCCAGTCTGTAGAAATGACCAAAACAATTTAAGTTTTTGAAAATTTTATTCATCATACAATCCTTTTGAAGGAGTTTTTTATTTTGCGAATCACAATTTTAATGAATTTTAGCATGTTTAAGGGTTGAAAAGTTAGATGCATAGTCTGTGGTTTAAACTCAGTTGATAAAAATTGCCAAAACAATTTAAATTTCTTGAAAATTCTATTCAACATATCCTTTTGAAGGAGTTTTATCGTTGTGAAAAACATTTTAATGAATTTTCACATATTTAAGGCTTGAAAAGTTAGATTTTTAGAGTGTGGTTTCAACTCTGTCTATAAAAATGACCAAAACAATTTAAATATTTTTGAAAATTTTATTCATCATATCCTTTTGAAGGAGTTTTATCTTTTGGGAAACACAATTTTAACAATTTTCAGCATATTTCAGTTTGAAAAGTCAGATTTTAAGTCTGCGGATTAAACTCAGTCAGAAATTACCAAAAGAATTTAAAATTTTTGAAAATTCTATTCATCATAGCCTTTCGAAGGAGTTTTTTCTTTTGCGAAACACACCGTTAATGAATTTTCACATTTTCAAGGCTTGAAAAGTTAGATTTTTAGTCTGCGGTTTAAATCCAGTCTGTAGAAATGACCAAAACAATTTAAGTTTTTGAAAATTTTATTCATCATATCCTTTCGGAGGAGTTTTATATTTTGCGAAACACAATTTTAATGAATTTAAGCATTCTCTTAGGTTGAAAGATCAGATTTTTGGCGTGCGGTTTACACTCAATCTTTAAAAATGACCAAAAGAATTCAGTTTTTTGGAAATTTAACTTCATACAATCCTTTTGGAGGAGTTTTTTATTTTGCGAATCACAATTTTAATGTATTTTAGCATGTTTAGGGGTTGAAAAGTTAGATGCATAGTCTGCGGTTTAAACTCAGTCTATAAAAATTGCCAAAACAATTTAAATTTCTTAAGAAATTTATTCATCATATCCTTTCGAAGGAGTTTTTTATTTTGCGAAACACAATTTTAATGAATTTTAGCATACATAAGGGTTGAAAAGTCAGATTTTTAGTGTGCGGTTTAAACTCTGTCTGTAGAAATGACCTAAAAAAAAATTGAAATATTTTAAAAATTTTATTCATCATATCATTTCAAAGAAGTTTTATCTTTTGCCAAACACAATTTTAATGAATTTAAACATATTTAAGGCTTGAAAAGTTAGATTTTTAGTCTGTGGTTTAAACTCTGTCTATAAAAATGACCTAAGCAATTTAGTTTTTTGAAAATTTTATTCATCATATTCCTGTCGATGATTTATTTTTTATTTCATGAATCACAATTTAAATGAATTTTAGCATATTCAGTGTTTGAAAAGAAGGATTTCCCAGTCTTTCGTGTATCATTTATTTTGTTTTGTTTTTTTTTTCTTTGTCATTCCATTTTTGTTTCGCTCTTAGTTGCATTCCTGTTATTGTCTAACAATTAACTTTAAACCACTTGTATAAATTCGGCTTCCAAATTTTAATGCATTTGAGCAAACTGTATTATATACTGTGCATTCCCTAACGTACAAGCAGAAACATCAAGTAAATATAATATTAACCTTAACGTACGGATTAAATATACCTAGGGTTTATAATAATTTTTTTTATATATTTCAGTTCTAAATGAAACGAAATTATCATTTCGGAACATGTATTAACTTGAAAGATGACGTAAGGCTATCAATCAGTCATTTACGGATAGGACCGATTAGTCATCCGTCAGTCACGTAATTTACGTATTGTATCCGTCAAATACGTGAATTACTTTTCATATCCGTCAGACCTTGACGGATTGTTGACTGATCGATCACTGATCGATGACTGATCGTTGACGGCTGACGGATCGCTTAATGATCGCTCTTTTAGTAACGGCTACTGAAGCAAGGACTGTACAATGCATATTATAAAAAGTTAACAGAAGATTAAACAAAAGACTCAAAAAATGATCCAAAATCTTTTTGGAAAAAGATCAAACATCACCAACGAAAACGACAACCCAATATCGACTTCGCTGAGCTTTTTTATTTTTTTTAAAAAACTTAAACACTGCAAAAGAAAATGAAAGAGAAACATGTAATGTAAGAACTGCTTTTCCGACTGATCAAATCGGAGAAATAAATAGACATATATCACAAGAAGAAATCTTAAATTGCATAAAAAATCTCAAAAATAATAAAGCAAGTGGGGAAGATGAAATCGTAAATGAATATATTAAAAGTACAGCAAACATGTTTCTTACAATTTATGAAAAGCTTTTCAATTTGATATTTGGAATTTTACCAAATATATGGTTATGTGGTATTATAAAACCAATTTATAGAAATAAAGGAGATTCCAAAGCCTCTAAAACTATAGACCTATCACCATTGTTAGCTGTCTTGGTATTTTATTTACCTCTATTCTCAACTCTAGACTAAGTGCTTTTTCAGAGGATTTCAATATTTTAAAAGAAAACCAATGTGGCTTTCGAGAAAATTACTCCACTCTTGATAACTTATTTTCTATATTTACTTTGTTCCAAATCTATTAGACAAGAAAGAAAAACTATATTGTGCATTTATAGATTTCGAAAACGTTTCGACAAAGTTTGGAGAAATGGTCTTCTTCATAAACTCATACTTAACAATATAAATGGCAAAATGTTCAACGTTATATCCAATATGTATAAAAATGTGAAGTCTTGTATCTGTTATAATAATTTAACGTCAGACTACTTTAGTTGTGAAAATGGTGTGAGACAGGGAGAAAATTTGTCACCCTTTTTGTTTTCGCTTTATTTGAATGATCTTGAAGATTTTTTTCATTTCAAATGATATAAAAGGTCTTGAATCCATTTCAAGTGAATTAGAAGAAAAACTAAATATATTTATGAAATTATTTATTCTTTTGTACGCAGACGACACAGCTTTATTGGCAGAATCTCCACAAGACCTACAACTGCAACTCAACCCATTTTCTGAATATTGCGATACCTGGAAATTAAAAGTAAATGTTGATAAATCAAAGATTATAGTATTTGGGTCAGGAAAGCATACAAATGATTTAAAATTTGAAAACAAAAATAATGAAATTGAAATAGTCAAAGAATTTAATTCCCTTGGAGTTATTTTTACAAAAACCTGTAACTTTGATGAAACTAGGAAATATCTAGCAGAAAAGGCAAAACGGGCGATGTACGCAGTATTGAAAATTGGGCGATTATACAAACTCCCTATAAAAATTCAGATTGAATTATTTGACAAAATGGTAAAACCCATCCTCCTTTACGGCTGTGAAATTTGGGGTCTAGGTAAATTTGACATTCTTGAAAGAGTCAACTTAAAATTCTGCAAAATACTTTTGAATTTAAAATCTTCAACACCGAACTACATGATTTATGGTGAGTTAGGAAGACATCCTGTTGAATTGGATATCAAAGTAAGAATGGTTGCATTCTGGAATAACCTAGTAAATGGTAAACAATCTAAAATATCATGTATTTTATATAAACTAGCTAGAAAATTGTCAATAGATCAAAATATTCAATTTGGATGGATTCAATGTATAAAAAAGATTTTCAATGGTTGCGGATTTTTTTATATTTGGCAAACAGAAACAAATTATAAAACTGAATGGATAAAGGTACTTTTGAAGCAAAGATTGTTGGATCACTTTATTCAAATCTGGAATACAAATATGTTTGATTCACCAAAAGCAGTAAATTATGGAATTTTTAAAACAAAATTGGAATTTGAGGAATATTTAAGTATTCTAAATACTCCTAATGCTATAAAGCTTTGTCGGTTTAGAACAACGAATCATTTTTTACCCATCGAAACAGGACGATGGCAAAACATCGAACGAGGAAATAGGTACTGTAATTTATGTCAAAGCCACCACCAAATTGGTGATGAATATCATTATATTTTAGAACGCAAGTCTTTGATTCAACGTAAAATTTATCTCCCTAAATACTATACCTTCGCTCACAATGTAATTAAATTTTCAAAATTAATGTCTAGCAATAAAAAAAATATTATTGATTCAATTGTGTAAATTTATCAGTCATATTAATAGCTCTATTTGATCTCCTGGCGTGCTGTCCCAGTCCAGGGACTATATAGTCCCTGCCCAGTCTCACCCCATTGACCATATCCTGTATGTTGTACTGTACATAGTGTAAATAGTGTTAGTTACTTTATTTGTATGTGTATGTATACTATACTTCTCTGTACCAATTGGTTGTATGAGAATAAAGAAAGAAAAAAAAGGTAGGATCAGTTACAGGCTGAAAAGGAGAAACGAAAACTACAGTATCGGCAGTCAAGTGGAACCGATTGTATGCTTATCATTGTATGTTTGCGTTTGAAGAAATTAATATTATTAATTATTGTAGTTAATTATAATAATTGCTACCTGACCATGTAAGAGAACATGATGGGAAATAGCTAGAGTTAATAGAATAAATGTAGACAAGACATTATGGTGAGCCGCTTCGGTATTCTTAGTCTTATAATGAAACCGTCATGAAATTATGGGATATCCTAAAATTTGTAAATATTTGACAGAACCTACAGTAATACTATATATAAATGTTGACGTACGTTATTCTTTCTCATTAATATGTCAATTCTACAGAATAATATAGTCATATGACAATTCAGTGATCTTTAAACCTATCTGAATTACATTACCTTTAAAGTTCGAAATCAATTGAACTGTTTCTAGTTTTGAGTTGCATCATTTTTTTAAAGATAAAATGAAATAATTGATTGGCACTCCCCT
The DNA here is from genome assembly GCA_002080025.1 of Modiolus philippinarum. Taxonomy (NCBI): domain Eukaryota; kingdom Metazoa; phylum Mollusca; class Bivalvia; order Mytilida; family Modiolidae; genus Modiolus; species Modiolus philippinarum. The sequence continues at coordinate 19,390 of MJUU01054839.1, read as the reverse complement.
TCTGTCTTCCTACAATTTACTGTGACTTTTGTTTGTATGTTGTAACTAACAGGCAGATAGGACATTGATTGAGGAAGAAAGTCAAGGCTAGATAGTTTATCACGAAATGGTCGGGTAATTACTTTGTTGTACTCGTTGGAAATCCGGATGTTTCGACTACGCATGACCAACCTCGATCAAGAATCATATTAAAATGTAACGAAGGTAACGTGTGGGGTTTTCTTGTTATGTCGGAAAACAAAAATATTAAATATGCTGTGTTAAATATAATGAATTAAAAGTAAATTTACTGGTTGATACTAAAACATCCGATTATTATACGGAAATAAAAATAGACTAAAATATGAAAACATTGACAACAAAATGCCTCGGCCAGTATATCTTGTGCGTTTATTAGGTAACTCAAACCGTAATATCAAGAAGAAAAAAGCATCCGGTTACATAATGGAAATATAGATAGTTTAATTATCATAGGGAAAATTTATTCATTTACAAAGTGGTAGTGACTGTTATGAGTATATTAAAAGTCACAGCCAAAAACGTGTAGAATAATGGTAGAATGCATCAATATTCCGTTAATTTCATGGACCTTACATAACCTATCATCACTTTAGAGGTATTTCAGCTAATTTCGATGATTTGAAATACGTCATTACTGAGGATACTGATTTACATTTTGATAATATATGCACTGATTATTTACATTTCGTGTACATCAGCAAAACGTCAACAAAAGATCGTGCAGTGTCAGTTTGAATAATAACATACTTTCATAGTTATCAAGTTTATTTTGATTGCATATCTTTGCTTAATAACATCGAATTGTTCAAATAGCGATGATTATATGTGCTGAGACAGCAATATACGTTCATGATAGAATATCACAAGATAAATACAAAGAAGTCAAAACAATATTTGAAGTATCCAATTTACAGAGCAAATAAACCATGTACATTGAAAAACAAAAGCAACAAGCCTTAAAAATTTTTCCGAAAACCGAAGATCTAAAAATATTGCAAAACATTTACTCTACTGCACTTACCGTATCAATGGCAACGTAGGCAGGCGCATTCGAAACTTTCGTTAGTAGTAAAATACTAGTACTGTTTAAACGTTATTTTCTTGATTTGCATCAGTATAGAGAAAACACAGTGTATTTTACGATCATCAGGGGTAATTCCAAGTTTTGCTGTCACACACACACACAAAAAAAATCCGTTTTCCGGCTCCTAGAATGCGTTGCCAGGTAGAAAACTAAATTTGCGACGGTCAAATTTAGATTTACCCCTTAACATCTTTTAATTTCATAAGAGATAAAAGTAATAGCATGACAAGAACTGAAAAGAATACAACAAAATACAAATTATAGAACAATTACACAAGTACATGTTCTAAGGGAGATAATCTGGAACTTCGCTCTGCGGTAGGCAATAAATTCTATTACAAGACTTTCTAAATAGGCAACGATGTTTGTTGTTAGAATAGTAATCAATAAGCTCTGATAATCTCATCTACCGATCGCAGGTAGATGTATTCCCCATTAAAGATGCCATGACCCAATCATATTTATTTCATGAAACCGAACAATTAAATGCTTATTAGCAGGAATGCAAGTTAAAACGTCAGGTTTCTCCATCACCATGTGGTGAACGTATAATTATTAACAATATGGTAATTATTACATAATTATATTTTTCGGCACTTCTTACTTCAGTAGCTGTTGTATTCATGTGGGGTTAATGCACATGTGGCGGAATTGCTGCAGAATAACCATACATTTGAAATCAATACTTAACAGCAATAAGAAAAAGTATTGGTGCATTTCAATTTAATCTTATTATTTCATATACAACATTTAAAAAAAGGAAAATCTCGTCAGCTTGGTTGGTTAAAGAGACTCAGTCTACAGAGCGGAACCGGGCGCGTTAGGGGAATTCTATATATGCATTCACAACACGGAAACTTCTGACGCCAACAATTGTAGACAACTGTGTGAAGAAATGCCAACCCTTATCCTATATAAAGATCGAAAATGGTTCCCCCCGTCCCATTTTTATTGGCCATCGTTAATTGGTTTGATAGCTACACTTATCTGTTTACATAAGAGATTCAAATTTTATGTAATGAAATTTTTTGAGGTATATCCTCTCTTTTTTTATTATTATTTAATTTTGTCTTAAACTGCTTGATTGTGAAAAAGTTCAATCTGTTGCTTTTGAGATGAAAGTTGAGGTAAACAGCGCCGTCTGTCTTTTCTGACTGTCTTTGTATTGTATAACAGTGCCACTTGTAGAATGTTTTCGTAAATTGACTCATCGTGACATTTTATCTATTTAAATGTAAGAGCTTTATTATTTTGCATTTCTGTCTTTTAATTCTTTTCGTTACATTTTTGTTCGTGTAGGTGTCCGCATTTTGCTTCACTACAACGGGAAAATGCAAGGTAAATTAAAATTTTATCCTAAAAATTACTGTGTTTCTCTGATCACTTGTATAAAACAAATAAAAGCAGGATTTGCAGTAAATTTTGCAGCTCTATAGATTTTCGTTCTTACAGTTTTAGTGTCTCTTTAGAAACGGATATTGTTTTAAAAATGAAATGCAAATACAGTAACTTACTGATAAGAGGTATGCTTAATGTATGCTTATAACACTACTTCTTTACATTATATATAAGACCAGTCGTAATCCTAAAATAAATGCAAAACTTATAAACAGAGCTTAACTGAATTCTGTCTTGTATTACCTTCCTTTAATTAATGTAATTATCTATCGTGACTTTAAACAATGATTTTTACCATCATATTTTTACCATCATATTCAATCTATTTCATTGACGATCTGTATCTACGACAATAAAGGTATCTCGTTTATACACTGTCTTACAGAAAAACAGATTTCAACTTGTTTACTCCCTACCGTTTATTGAAAAATACTGGTTGAAACGTTTTGTTAAAAGCTGTCAATAAAAGATCGGAGGAATTTAGATTATATAAATGAAATTCCTGAAGCAAGGCAAAAACGAGAACACTTGAAGACAGAAGACAAGACACGCCCACAACACACACGGACATCAAAAATATAATACTCTGAATAGATAAAACCAGAGAGAACTGGTCAAGTCAAGTCAAGAGGCAGTATAACATATAACAAGTAACACAAGCTCTGATGAGTTTATAAAATCGACAATATATAGACATACACATTGCATGAAATCAAACACATTTAATCAAACTACTGATAAGTCATTTTAGTTTGGGAGACAACAGTATTGACATGTATGATGAACCCGTTCTCTTTCCATCCTCGTTACAGGGGTTAACTCCGAAAACTTTGATATTTACTCCGTTTATATATGTTTTAGATTTCAATATTTCGTTGTTCTTTATGTACGACAGCTACACAAACATTCTTATTCTGTCTATTTTACGACAAAATGACTACCATTCACTGAAACATATACTGGTTGAGAAGCACATTAATCAAGCTTTTACAGTTTGTTTAAGGTGGGACATTACCAAATGACGTCCCGTCAAGAGTTATCGGTCATTCATATATACGTATTTTCTAGACGTCCAGAATTTCCCCTTAAATTATTCCTTTACAAGGTATTGTAAATAGGCAGATTCAATGTGAGAACTGGGAACTAATGACAAAATAGAATGTTCCTTTTATACGATATATAACTGATGTTTAGAAAATAATATTCGGGTCTAAAATAATTAGAATTTGCAGTCAACGGAGAATGAGTCTTTTGAACACAATGAAAAGGGTAAAGAGAAAAAAAGCAGGGAAAAAACATATTTCCCGCGGGAAGATTTGCATGATCAACATCATAAATACTTCGAGACGGAACAGCCATTTCAATAATGAGCAAGGAGTGGGTCCGAAAAAAAAAGAGCTGCAGATTTTTCTACAGCAAAAGCACGAAAAAGGTCTGCCCGTCGTAACTTATTTTAATATTTTTCTTCAAAAATATTAGAGGCATATTTTCGGAGTAAATTGCAAACTAAAACGTAAAAGGTGGTCAATGACATTCATTCGTTACATTTGAACTGTGTAATAATGGTTAAAAAAACAAAATGCATTTTTTCAGAAAGAAATAGTTTAAGACTGTCCTCACAACAAACACGGTGTACTGTAATCTTCTTTACATTTAGTTTTTTGTATTCGACACTGGTTTGATGTGTAATTTGTTTTCACTTTAAATCAAGTTTAATCGTCTACACCCTTAATTTGTTCATATCTGTAAACTCAATGTAATGTCTTTTTGTAATACTTAACATAAATACGATTTTGATTTTAAATTTCTGTCCATGATTTATGTGACAGTTGAGTTATTTCGGCAAAATTGCTCTCAGATTTTAATTTGCCGGTCTTTAAATTGTTTTTCCTTTGATAATCCATCAGAATTACAAATTGTTATGCTCCTATGATACATTTTCATAAAAAGGAAAACGATCAAAATAGTCAGCAAACTAAACATGAAATCATCTCTCTACACTTACATTTGCATTGTAAAAAAAAATTGTGTTTTCATACAATACACATATACCATGAAATACGCTCGAAACTATAAGTTTTGAGGAAACAAACAATTCCAAGTACACAGATAGAAAATGCTTAACGAAAGTGAAATTATTCCTAGCTGACCAGTATTGGTCTATTTTTGTTTGTTGCATTGTATGTCTAATTAAAAGGTCAATTGTTCAGAGAACAATTGCAAGGTCTTTCACCAGTTTTCACCATGATTACATGTAAGAGTTTGTTTTTGTTTTCTATTTTGGTAAAAAAAGTTATGTAAACAAAAGTTTTTTGACCAACCATAAATGTAGATCGTAATGAGAGAAGTATTTTTGCAACACAATGCTTTCATCATTTTTTTATCATTTCCAAGATATNGCAATAACAAAATTTTGAATGATGGCAATTTTCAAAATGGCGGACGAATTTTTTTTCTTTGGCCGACCATAAATGAAGATCTTAATGAGAGGAGTATTTTTGCTTCAATATGTTTTCATAAATTTTTTATCGTTTCCGAGATATCGCGATAACAAAATTTAAAATGGCGGCCATTTTGGAAATGGCGGACGAAAATTTTTTTTGACCAACCAGGAATGAAGATCTTAATGAGAGGAGTATTTTTGCAACACAAAGTTTTCATAAATTTTTTATCGTTTCCCAGATATCGCGATAACAAAATTCCGAATGGCGGCCGTTTTGAAAATGGCGGACTAAATTTTTTTTTTGACCACCCAAAAATGTAGATCTTAATGAGAGGAGTATTTTTGCAACACAATGTTTTCATAAATTTTTTATCGTTTCCGAGATATCGCGATAACAAAATTTCGAATGGCGGCCATTTTGAAAATGGCGGACGAAAATTTTTTTTTGACCAACCAGAAATGTAGATCTTAATGAGAGGAGTATTTTTGCAACACAATGTTTC